>OY735207.1:2225000-2230000 GCA_963457665.1 Thysanoteuthis rhombus
ATTTTACCATCAATTCGTTTTATAATTGAAAAGAGTCTTGTCTTCAGGGACAAATCGATTTTATCTCCAGGGGAGGTAAATTATTCAATATTCAAAACAGTTTACCTATCCATTTATTCCAGTCTAGTTTTATTTCAGGGTATATGTATGTATGTATGTATGTATGTATGTATGTATGTATGTATGTATGTACGTATCTTTGTCTGTCTGTTTGTTTATTTTTCTATCCATCTATTACTCTCTCTAAATGTTTATTTTTCAAGTTTTTTTTTTGCCATTAGCTATTTTTATTCAATAATATACTTCGGAGTTACTTCCGTCTTTTACATTTCTGTCTAAATCTTATGTGCATTCCCGCATGTGAATGTGTAAGTGAGCTTGCAGGCGTATGTATGTGTATATGTAAGTGCAAACATTTGGATATGTATGTATCTTTTATTAAACGCGTGCATATCCCGATATGGTTTTGATAGAATTTTAGATTCTAAAAAAAATTTCTATATATTTATTTAGCTCCTAATTTAAGCAAATTTGGATTCTGATTGTATAGCCTTTACATTGTATATTCAATTTTGTATCAATTTTTCATTTTATTTAGTTTTGTATTTGTTATATCAATATTCACATTCAGTCTGGAATTCGTCGATTTCGAATTATTATTCCCAAAGTTTTGTAAAGGTACGTTCACATAAACATTGTGCAAAGTATTGCATATTTCTGCCCTCTCTGTATTCGCACCTAGGACTTCATACATACTCAAATTCTCAATTTGTAATCCGAACATTCTCGTATATTAATTCCACCCTGTTCATCTGCTGAGTGGTAAAACCATTTTCAACTTGGAATACCAGAGAAACAAATGCTAATAATGCCCTAAACCCTCGTGTGTTATCGATTACTTTCTCATATTTATACATTAAATCAATTGGTTTTATAATAGAGAAGAGTCTTTTCCTTTAAGACGAATTGATTTTATCTCCAAAGGGGGTAAATAATTCAATAATCCAGACGGTCCCGGATAACAACCGATCATTCGATTTCTGTTTAGTCCCTACACCCCGTGAGATCGGCTCCATGTGTGGTACAGGCCAGAGGCTCTATAAAATTACGAGAAAATTACTGAAAGCAATCGTTTGTTCAATTTTCACAGACCCCAAGTACAGTACAACCTTGGTATCCGCAGTATATTGGTTCCAATATGATGCAATTCGTGGATAATCGCAAACCATACGCGTTAGCAGAATTGCCAAATGTATTCCCTGGTGTAAATCTAAAAAAGTCTGATGCACATAAATTTTCCAGGTATATATCTAAAATTGAAGAAGCATATTACATATCATGACGCAAAAACACCAAATAATGTATTGCCCGAAATTTGGGGTTAAATACAACAACAATGCTCATAACTGCCTGGAGATTTATAAAATAATCAAAATAGTTATTATCTGATCTTCACAATCAGCAGGAATTTGAAGAATTCGTTGACCGAAACATTACCTAGGAGAAAAAAAAGATAATAGTCAGAGAATTATATAATGACGAATTATAACCCTTTTCATTTATTTTCGAATATCAAATTTAAAGTTTTTAGAGTTGAAAGTTTCAGAAACAGTTCAACAATTATTCAACATTTAGGTCTTAGCAGAAACTAATGGGCTGCAAAAATCACTATTTGTCTATGTTCATAACCCATGAGAATCCATTACCAATTATAACCAATATGTTCCTCTAAATAAATATGAAACTGTCAAACAAAATTAACACCAGAATCGTCAGCGTAAGATTTTTTTAGTTTTCAAGTTTTGCTGGCCAGGTGTAGGGTACAGGTAACAGCAATGGAGTAGCTAGCTTCAACATTTACTCTTAATTATGTATGATAAAGCATTTTTGTTTTGTTTTTTTCAGGGCTCAATTTGCTATGTGAGTTCATGCTAAACTTATCCCTTCTCTCGTCATCCATTTTTCCCAGAAAATTCAGATTTTATTAAATGATCACTGCCCAGCAAAAGATAAGCATAATGATTGAATCATTGATTTAATTTAATTGATCATCCCAACATATCATACTGCCAAAAGACATTTGAGACTGACGGTTTTGATTGAGTGACCAACAATACCAAGTTATTCATTTGTTTTATGTCACACAAAAGATGAAAACGTCGTATAAAAGTGTAAGTGCTTTGATCTGAACGTTCGATGCGGCTCTAAGTAGCTCACCAGTATGGCAACGATGCTCTGTTGGCTTGATGCTTATAATTTAAGCATTGTGGATCTCATTCAGATTTTGCACAGTACATCACAGCCTGTATTTCACCAGATGCACACAGTCGTAATGAGACAGGGAAACTTCCTGGAAAAGAATATTCTGCTTGAAAATTGAAATCATTAATTATCGTCAAATCGAGTTATTAATCTAGAAAAAAAGATGATTGTTTGTATTATGTAACCGGATATTGTAGATGTTTTTGACTTGGTAAAAAAAATACAGATGGATTGAAACATATACTGGTTTACAATCACAACATGAAAGTGTTGTCATTCATGACGTAAAGGTTTAACTAGTATTCATCATCATTTGCAAGCTGTCAGTATGTGGTATTACACTTTTTTTCAAAAAGACGAAAGTTATAATGCGAACACACGAACACAAATTTAGTGTTCTGCTGTGAGTGTTCACGAGTGCAATCACTGGCTGGGGGTTATATGCCTACAGCTACTATTATTACTGCTAATGTTGCTGATGTATCCATTTCGTTCTAAAATGAAATAAATACAATGATTTTAGTCAACATTACCTTGTGTTAACCTTTGATATAAATTGGATGAACATTACGACACCGGGCTCTGCTTTAGTTATACAATAAACGAAGCAACAGAATTTTAGTAGTTCTAAATAAAATCCATGAACTGTACAGTCCTGTATATTCCATGTATAAAATGTATGTGTTTCAATATAGTTTTCAACTGTATAACGTATTAGACAGGATTTTTCATACTTTATCATATCTTGGTATTTGTGTAGTTCTCAAGTCGTAAATCGTGCCATGAAAATGTATCCTGATTACTCCCTGTGTGCTTTATAGGCATTTATGTCGATGATTGAACAAATCTAGTATGGCTATCTTGTTTGAACTGCTTCCGTGACAGAGTGACGAATTTAGTGGTTTTATAACTAAATTCAGTGAGATCCGAATTTTTATAGGAATAAAGGTTCTACGAGAACTGCACCTTCATGAAACGTAAAAATAGAACCTCCCGTCATAGAGCTAGCTATTCAATGGCTTTATAACTGGATTTAATGAGATCTGAATCTTTATAGCGGCAGAAGTTTCTACCAAAACACCACCGTCCCGATAGTCACCGATGGAACGGAAACATAGAACTTAACAACACTTGTTCTCAAACTAATGGCCATTAAATTATCACATGAAAAAAATCATAACCAACATCACATGGAGAGGCCATATGATATCACAGTATATTAGAGAAAAACAGGAATTAGACTCCATTAAATGATTTTAATGGCAATGTACAGCTTATTTTGCAAACGCAAAATTATGACTGGTAAAAGATAAGATGGCTTAACGATTGAGACAGCTTCAGGAGAGGTCCGTTAGTTCTTCAGGAAAGTCTCAAACGACAGACGTTAAAAAGCTTATGTTGATGATGATAACAATGATTAGGAAAGGATGGGGGATGATGAGAACGTATACTATTTTACTTTGAGTATTGGAATCTTCTTGTGAGAATTTTTCAATGATTTACATGTGTCGTCTTACAAAGCATTGCTTTATAATTACTTCAATGTTTACTGCTCTGTGGGGGAGTACAGTTGTAATCAATCAGTGAAACATATTCTGTTCATTGACGACTGAAGTATTTTTTTTCTAATTAATAAATTCCTATTGGGTTTCGACTTTTTCTTTTTTCATCTGGCATGAATGACATGTTTCAACGCTGGAGAGTAAAAACTGTGAAATGACGGATGGACAGAAAGTAGAAAAAAAGAGAGACAGACAGACAGACTGACAGCTTCTATTCCTACCCCATCGATCGATGACGGAAAGGGGGACAGAACAAAAGAGAGTGAAAGGCAGTGAGAGAGATAAAAAAAGGAAAAAAGATGGAAAGAGAAATAGGAAGTTATGGATTTTCCAGTTAATATCAAAATTGCCTTAAACCAAATCAAGAATTACTTGGATTGCCATGTCTTTCATCTGGACAAAATATCTTGTTACTGTTTTATTGCGTCCCTTTCTAAGGCCAAATTTAGATCTGTTTTTAGTTAAATGGACATGTTTTATTTTTTTTTACCAAAGTCAGAATATTTAAAAAGTTATAAGTTTCTTTCAAAGCACACATCCTCGGCCATTCAATTTTATCTGTTGGTGTAGTGCAGAAGTCAAATATATTTATCAGTGTATGGTCATACAATAAAGTTTTAAACTACTGCATTTCCTTATGATATATATATATATATATATATATATATATATATATATATATATATATATATATATATATATATTAAAAGAAATACGACTGAAATAAAAACATTAAAAAAAATCATAATTCTAAAAGCAAATTTGAATAAACTATGTTTTTGATACAGATTATTCGTCAATAAAGTCCAAACCAAAGGTGCTGTTTCTGCAAGTCTAAGTGACTCTAGAAACTTTTTTTACTCTGATGAAATAAATTGCATATCCTGTTAAGCAATCTTAAATTGGAAAATCATTTGAAAAGAGTTGTTTTCGTGAAGTGTAATTTTGTTTTCTGATATGTTTTGAATGAACAACAAATATTTTCTTACGTAATAAATACTGCAAAAATTTAATATCCGGTTGATTATATTTTGTTTAATATGTTTCTTCCCCGATTTTGATATTTTTTATTTATTAACGAAGGAGATCAGGTGAAAGTGTCCCTGGGACAGGGAATAAACAGTAGTGTAATAGAATGAACGAAAATATGAAAAGCAGAAAAGATGGAGAAAGAAA
>OY735207.1:2235000-2247500 GCA_963457665.1 Thysanoteuthis rhombus
TGTGGTAGGGTTATCACTCCCCGTGTACTTAACTTACATCAATGGATAGTCTTGCAAAAATATAAAAACAATCATGCCGTTACACGCATGTGTCATTATATGGTACTGTTTGAACGAGTACCGTTGCAATGAGTGTTTACTGTATCGAAGTACCGGCATTCATTGAAAGCATTATTTTTAACAGCGTCAATTTGAGAAGGAATAAAATCAAGAACAGGTTTCAGATAAATAGTTAGCGATTGAAATAAATCAGTAAGTGTCATAATTCATGCAGGAAAATATTAATCGCTTTAATCATGATTATGATTTGAACGGACTTGTAATTCATCGATATCTGTGCCAACTTTTCGACTACGCTGTTGTAAAAGCGATGAGAATACAAATCAAACCCTGCCCTAGATAAACCATCAAGGAATATGAGGTGTGACAAAGACAAAACTAAGCAGTAACCGCTGATTACGTGACCATACAGTCTCACACTAATGAATTACATGATAAAGATACACAACATCTGGGCACTGTGCAAGCCCAGTCTCGTTTCTTCTTAATTAATTTACATTCTTCTTAGGTTCATTGGTTTGTTTGTTGCTTGAATAAAGTGCACTCAATTATACCATGGGCCTGTGAGAGTTTGACTTCAATCTTGACCCCTTATCTCTGTACGGGATTTGATATTCTCCACACCATGTAGGTGTTTTAGCCTGACAGAGACCATCCATCTACAATTCCTCAATTATACTCCCTGCTTAAAAGCACTGCCCACCAATTAAGATTTTTATGTACGACTTGGCTGTGGATTGAACACATGATCTGTTGAACTAGAGACGAACATTTTGCAACTGCGCCATAGAGTCCTATGTGCACTGATTATAGTACGTAGTGTTTCAGAAGCCGGGGTAGGCATTATTTTGTGATACCTACAAAAAAAGATCTTTTGATAGGACCTGTTTCTTTCCTGCTACACTTCATATTGTGAGTGACTTGAGATATAATCTGATCCGATAACGTAGAAAACGAGGCATATGAACTCAACAATTGAATGATGACATTTAGTTATCGTGTACGATCAAACGTAGACACACGTCTGACCGACTTACATCCAACCAACGGCTGATCAAAGATGATGTGGATAACGGGAATTTTAAGTCAATACAGTTCTTTGATCCAACTACGAATGACAAACACTTCTGTCATGATATTGTGAGCTTGTTATGTAGAACCCCTTCCCAGGTTCAGCTAATGGCTTCGTAGGAATAACTCAACAGATGATGTTCGTTCCTTTCTTTTTGGAAAAGGAAGACAGTACAGAATAGAAGTATAGGTACAAAGGAGTTATAGTTTCTCACGTTGTGCAGTGAATATATTTCCTTTCATATGATCGTCAATACAATTAGAACGTAATTCGTACGTAGCTGTCTTTCCAAAATTGCTGACTTCTTTGTAAAATCTTTGAACCTTCGTTTCTTTGTAAAAGGAAATGTTGAAATATGTGGATGGCTGTCGGATTCATAATAGTTTGGACCACAGCAACGGTACCAAATCCCTGAGGAAATGAATCCAGTGAGTACAAGGTCATATTTCTCCAGTTGTAATCCATGATCTTTTCAATTTCTCCCTCATTTATTTAGTAATATACTTTCCAGTACACGCCCCAACTTCAACTAGATTGTTCCCCAATTTTCCCCTGGATGACCCAATTCAAGAAATACCTCCCCTGGTAGCCAAATGCCTCATGTTCGACAATCAATGGCTAAACCAATTGCAATCAAGAGTCATCCTTTCAAACGATGTTTAGTCATCTCAGCATTGTTACTTAGTTTAATATAATTGGAGAAATAAAAAAGATATCATTATTATTTTCATCAATTGAATTCTAGTTCTGTCAACAAAAGGCCGTTGCAAGGCTCTAAGCCATAAACATAACAGGCTATTTATAAAAAGGTTCTATGCGCCCAAAAGCAATAATTAGTGATTGGGCCTTCAGTTGTATTCTAAAGACTTTTTTTCAGGTAAGGGGTGCGTTCCTGAAACTGTGTGTCTCAGGCGATCGTGCAGGGCCGCTAAACGGGCTGTGCTGGTTGTGTCTAAATAAAGATAATAGAGCGAAGTAAACTGTGACAGTCTTCCTCGAGGGGAAATTTCAGAGCTTTGTCATCTATGGATCCTTTTAGATTTTTTTGAAGTCTTCCATCATCCCTACGAAACCTTCAGTAGCATTTCATTGTAGATTCTTGGAACAGCGGAAAATCAAACACAAGTCCGTTGCATTTATGGATTCTTGACAGCGGAGAGAGTTCGCCTGCAGCTAAACGACAAATGACAAACTGTTCTTTAAAAAGTTATAATGTACACACACACACACACACACACATATATATATATATATATATTTATATATATATCTATATCTATATCTATATATATATATATATATATATATAGAGGAAGATACATAGATAGATATATTGATAGGTAGATTATCCCAACATTTTAAATTGTATATGAAAAGACCGCCTATTATTACATGAATCATGTCACTTGGACGTGAATAAAAGAAACAATCGATGAAAATGGGGCTGCTGCAACAATCGGAACTGCCACTGATAATATCGTTGTTTTAACGTTGCATCGTTCTTCTTATTAAGGTAAACAATGGGGCAGAGAGTCAAAGTCCCAAATATTCTCGTTGCAGCCAGATTTTCCCCAATTATTTATCCAATTCACGTTGTCCAAGTCAAATGACACACTCTCCGTTTAATAACTGGAGGTCTTTTCAAATGAATTTCCAAATGATATAATGCATTCCTAATTTTTAAGTAGGACTATACATGGTTCTCCTAATTATATATATATATATATATATATATATATATATATTGGATGCGTTAAATGATCAGTAACAACAAAATGGCAAATATATATATGTGTGTGTGTGTATATGTATGTATGTGTGTGTGTATATGTGTATGTATGCATGTGTGTGTGTGTGGGTAATATGTACGCCAGAATAGTTTTTTCCTGTCGATATGTTTTTGCATCATTAGGTAATGCTTATAGAATAGAAATATCTTCACGTTCTTTACTAAGAATATCATTTCATCAGGTTGCAAGTTCCCGCGTTTTCAGTTGTTACCTGAGGGTTTCAGTGAAGCTGATTGGCTAAAATCGTTTCTATGGATGTAAATTGTCAGTAAACGGTTAGAGATAGCTAGAAACTGCTTCCAGGTACACAAATATTAATGATGGTAATATCTCCACAAATAATTTGGATATCTTTATAATTCACTACAATTACGCATTTTCCTCTCCAACCGGCTATAATTATGGTAATTATGTGGAATAATAACATCGTGCAACACGATTTTTGTTCCTGGGTAATGAGTGTTATTTTCTAGATGATTATGTGTAAAGAGTATTAGAATGCCTATTATTCACTTCAAACTTTGCTTTATGACCACGGCAGTGGATTTTCATTCGTGTTTTTTTTTTTACTTTATGTGTTTAAAAATGTGCACATTCACTCGTTGTATAATTGGAAACCAGTAGATTCCACATTATTACTACCTTGGTCTCAAAACAAAAGTTTCAAGGGAACAATAGACATTTTCCATACCTTTGAGACATAATCAATTATAATTTATAATTAATACCTAGACACCAAGAGGAATTTAAAAAAATGTTTTCACAGTGTACGCAAAATAATATTTGACACATAAGATGTATTAAATAATTACTAACCAGATGCTGTTCCATGTGAGAGAAAATGCCAGATGGAAATCTTAGGTTTATCTTGATTTGAACACACTTCACGATCCAGACTTTTAAATGTTGTGAAGAAAGGTATTTTACAAATAGCAACAAATATATATATATATATATATATATATATATATATATATATATATATATATATATATATATATGTGTGTGTGTATGTGTGTGTGTGTGTGTGTGTGTGTGTGTGTGTGTCTGTGTCTGTGTCTGTATGTGTGTGCGTATATATATATATGTAAAGTAAGCTCTCGTTGTAGCAGCACTTGTTGTAATTACACAACTTCAACGACATGTATGTTATAACGGTACGTTAGTTATTACTCATACGGATAGAATAATTACTTTTTGGTTTATTCATTCCACTTGACGTAGCTAAGACAATGAAAGGGTAATAAATCTTATTTTCGGTCTGCTGTGTCTGCTATCATTTTTGACACAATCCACCCTTTGTAACGATAGGTCGTTAAAACAGCACTGTCGAATCATCGTTGGTCCCATAATAATTGGAGTCTGCTGTATTATGATTTCTTTCTGTCAGCGTTAGGAGGTCTCAGACAAACTACAAAAAAAGCATATTAAATGGCTTGGTTAAGCAAAAGATACTCAAAAGAGCAAATGAAGCTCAAAGCTGATGTAACACAAGGAAACATACTAAATCTGAAATAGATAAAACTTCACAGGATTGCAAATGTCGTTTGTGTGAAGACAGAGATAAAGCTATCGATTATGTAACCATTATATGTAGACAAATAATTTCAAAGGAAGGCAAAAGATGAAGAATTTCCGATTAAAGATAAACGATATTTGTTATTTGTTTTGTTTTTTTCTAAATCCAATTTCTTTTATGCGACGGATGAGATGTATCCATAAAATGATGTAACTGTTATGCACAAGAAATAATCTTTGAAGCAAAGCAGGACAAGAACAATTTTTGATGAGTGTCGGGCAATAAATGCTTTTGAAAATTTGGAGGAAAAAGCGTCTAATGTTTATGACTTGAATAATGCTTCATTTGAAGTGATCAATATATAAGGAGAAGGAGAACTTTATGAAAGCTTATATGCTGCAGAGATCTTTTGTGCAGACATTTTCAATCGAAGAAAATTATCACACTATTACAAAATATACTACATTGCAGTTAGATAAAATAACAGAGAAAGGAATGACATAGATACCATATGGCAGGGTTTCTATAATAAAGGAGTGACACTCATAACGGATAAAAACTGATTTGAATTGGAGGCACTTGAAAAGGTACACTTAATTTTACCAAATTTATCAAAAATCAATGAACTTGTTGAAATTATCAGGATTTTTTCCCTAAACTGAGAACATGAAATTTTTACTAATAAGTAGAATTTGTTTATAACTAATGTCCTCCTTCGTCGGAATTATCTTCGTACTTAAAGTTGATTCTGATGCGTTCCGAGCAGTCATTTCGTTACAGTTATATACGTTTTTCCTCTTTGAAATTTAACACCGAAATATCTCTCCTTTGTTATGTCACTCATTTGTTTATCAACACCATATGTTGATATATCATGCAGTCGTCATAAATAGCTAAATACTACGGTATTTACAGGTTGCTATTAGAAATATCTGTGAATTTGAGCCTTACGTGCCAAAGTGGTTCGATCATTTGCCGTTAATCTGTGTAATAGAAACCTCTGTGACGCTGTGTGGAAGTAGCATATACTGAGACTTCAGAGGAGACTGAATAAATCAAGTGTTAGGATTAGTATGTTAGGTAACTTTTCATATTTTGTGTGGCACACGCACACACACACGCAATGTGTGTGTATATATATATATATATATATATATATACATATATATATATATATATATATACATGTGTATATATATATATATATATATATATATATATATATATATATATATATATATATATATATATATATATTCTAGCAATGATTCCCTGCTTGCTCAAAGATCAAAACGTTTCATCTCAAGCACTCTCCCGGACACAATTAAGTATTATTCATTCGCTAATGTAGTCAAATTCGAGGGGTTTCCCTTGGTCAACGCTATAATTTTCTGTGGGTACTTTTATATATCTTTGCTGTCGGCATGCAACGCTAAATGCATGGAAAATCCACTGTTCAGGAAAGCTCAAAATCGATTTTTCCTATCTCAAGCTAAATTATCCCAGAAAATAACTACAGAGAATCACATTACACTATAAATCTAGAACGAATTGCATTTTGGTCATCAGATTTATTCAGGTATCGTAGATCGTTACTTGTTCAAGAAGAAAAACTCGACCAGATCTAGTCAAATAATGACTAATCTTACTAGTTGACCTGTCAGGTACATCTAACCTTTGGCATACACTCTCATTAACATTACCACCTTGGCCTGTCAGGCACATCTTTCTTTTTCACCCCGCTCTCATTAAAGTCATAAACTCTAACAAACACTGGAACATTGAACATTGAAACCAGCAGACATCCACATTTATAGATATATACAGATAAAGTTGGTTGGCGGGAGACAAGAGATACGAAAAAACAGAGGCTATAGACCGAGAAAGTGAGAGAATTAGCCAATATTGATGTCTACTGGGAATAAATCGTTGTTTGTATTATATGGGTATCATCTGACATATCAATAAATGTCTGGAAAGCTAAAAATATTTTTTACAAAAAGATTCTCGGTTTTTCTCATCTAAATTGTCGATTCTGATTGTCTCGCAGACATAAAAAATGTATATAAATCTTATACATCTATATGTTATATCTACCATTAGTCATTTCTTGCAAAGAGAATGAATGATAGAAGCTGAATCTGTATCCATAGGCAGGGCCGATCCTAAGTGCTCGCGAGAGGTACTGCTACCCGTTGTCCCGCCTGCCATTCTAGCACATTAAGACTTTCTAAATACAAATGGAAAAAATTCTGAAAAAGAATAAATCAAACAGAATAAAAATGGTCAAAATAAGAACATTACTTTATGTGAAGTTAGATTTGGTATAAATCTCTAATGGCTTGATACATTCTGCTGTGATGAAGTTAAGGGAAACAGTTGGTAGAGAAAATTTTTTCAGGGGAGACAACTCAAGTCAGGATAAGCTAGATAGATTGCTTGTAATAATCAGGATTTTGAAAGAAAGGTAATTGGAATGGTCCGAAGTTGCAAGTAAATAGATAAACATAGAAGATAATTCTCTATTTTAAAAGTCATCGTGGTTCATCTTCTCCGGGGCTTGTTGAACACTACGGCCGGGATTGTTCAGAGGGGATTAAAAATTCCATCAGCGCCCGATTGATAACGTAATTATTACAAAGATTGCAAAACTGGTGGGCATAGGGGCTACCTTCTTATAGAGATTTTGGAAACATGCCCAAACATTTCAACCAAGTTTGGATGAAAGTAAAATTTGAGGATGAATGGAGATTTTCAAGACCACAGCTCTGCTGATTAATATAATTGCTGTGGTTCTCGAAAATGCTGAGGAAAGTCCAGGATATTCAAGACTTGCTGTCACCCAATTCCCAGCAATAACTACTCATCATATAATGTGAATATGCCTTTTTACAAAGCCAGATGACAATATCTGGTTGTGAGCAAGGGCCTCAGTTGTCTGTTAGTGGATTTCACTTTTCATGTGGTTGAGTGTGAATATGAAAAAAAAATGAAAAGTTGGATATGTATGTTGTCCATACTAGGGAGTTGAATAGGCTGCGGAACATGGAGGTGATTTTTTAGGTCTTTGGAAGATTCCCATAGAACCTTGCAGTATTGTTTGTGGAACTAGGAATTAGCTAAAAAGCTGGGATTATCCAGACAACAGCACTACTGAATACGGTTAGGATATTGAGGAGTGTCTTAGCGTCGTATTGACTTCTGTCATTTGATCTCCACTGGAAGCTACCAGTTACTTCTGGTGTGAAAACTCAAATATTAATATTTTTTTTAATCGATACGAGACTGTACTGATGTGGTCAGTAGTGATATCGAGAATAGTGCAAAAAATTCTGTGGGCTTGCTGCCACTTAGTGCTTGGCGGGGAATCTATCTTAAAAATATGTAGAAACTTTGCCGAACCATAACTATTAATCCAGGTTTGGATGAGATTTAGATTTTAAAAAAAACATGGACGAACGGATTAGATTGTAATAGAAAGAAAAAAGGAAAACATATAGGCAGAAGCTGATAGAGGGGCATGAGATATTGGATAATCTTTGTGGTCAACACCCGTGCGATTTCTGCCGGGTCAGCTAATTAAGAATAGTAATATAATTAAAACGGTGGATACTGATGAGATTGTTGCAAAGCTAACTAATATGAGATTTGAAACAAAAACAAACGGTGACAATTTAAAATATCAAAAAAAACAGTTACAATGACAGCGATAAAATTATTAAATCAATAGTTAATTAATTTTCTAGTATCTTGCAGCCGGAGTTTCCAGTGTATTCACACGGGGTAGAGAGGTGAGGCCAGTGCGTTGCATTATTAAGTATAGTGTAGAGACCGTCTCGCAGATTAACGGGATCACTGTATGAGGCTCTTTACGTGAAGAAGTGCATTCACGCTGGCTACGACTTCAGCTGTCCCTGTCCATATATAATCTCACCACTTGTTTGGCTCGTTTGTGTTACGTGAAATCGACTTAAGGGTGACGAGTACCCGTAAGGGGCGCCACTTCTCCCTACACTATAGTTCAAGATGGATCCCTGTTTTGTTTTGTATTCCCAAAGGTCTAGTTGCAAGGTGGGAACAAACAGTCCCAGCCAGAATTAGAACTCACTTCGCTGTGAGCACTCCCTGTGCCAGTAACTTTTCGTCATATACGCACCTCCAGTAATAATAATAATAATAATAATAATAATAATAATAAGAAGAAGAAGAAGAAGAAGAAGAAGAAGAGGAAGAAGAAGAAGAAGAAAGGAAGAAGAAGAAGAAGAAGAAGAAGAGGAAGAAGAAGAAAAAAAAAGGAAGAAGAAGAAGAAGAAGAAGAAGAAGAAGAAGAAGAAGAAGAAGAAGAAGAAGAAGAAGAAGAAGAAGAAGAAGAAGAAGAATTGAAAATGCTGGAATATTAATAACACTTGCTGTCACTCAATCTCCATTGAAAACCATCATTTTTTACAGCTGTTTTAACTGATGGGTCTTGCTGTCACTTGGTCCTCAGATGACACAACTAGGTGTATTTTGTTTGAGGATACGACAAAATAAAAACAACGAAAATATTATGGGAATAAATCTTGTAAAACTCTCGTTGCAATGGCTTTCGCTCTAACGGCACCTTTTTTCCCTCAGTGATGCACTCGTTCCAACAGTATGTTTTCTTATTTTCGTGAGCCGACTGTCGGAGATTAGTTAGCAGCAACAACATAAGAGTATCTCGGTGCATCATTTTAAAATCTAAAACCAGTACACTCTTAGAATTGGGCTATTTTATCTAATATTGGGCATCACACTGTGCAAGACGATTAAGAAATAATTTTAGTCTGTACTTTTTTATCCCATATTATCAATACACTTTATATGAAGTCAATTCGTTGTAACAGCAAATGCGATATAACGGCACTCACGAATCCCCCCAGGGTGCAGTAAATATGGAAATCATAAGACTTCATATAAAAAATCACTCGTCCTAGAGGTAGATTTGTTTTAGATATTCTTAAAACCCTGTGTGTGCTGTAATAAGAGATATTAACTGTACTGACACATTTCATTTAAAAATCTACCCGTTTTAACGGATAATTTGTTCTAACGGAAACTCTGTAATATTGATACTTAGAAATCTATGAGGGTGCCGTAATAACGAATGTGTAATGTACGTAATTCATTGATATTCGCATTTTTCTCTCGTAAAAAAATCGACGCACCATAGAATTATGGTACTTTTTGCTACTGCATTTCCCCACAATATCCTGTCTGGAATTTTCGGCTATTATTATTATGAAGAATATATTACGGTATTGCCACTGATGTTAACCGGTGATGCAGAGATAAACAGTGTTGTAGCATCATCCTAGCACTACCCACAGCGGTGTGAATGGGACACGCCCAAACCCCGACCCATAACTGAACTGCAGACCACGTGAGTGTCACATGACCTGAACTGAGTTGTGTTTATGGTCGAAAGTAAAAGTTTTTCATCCGCTGAAAAACGTAACGTTTTACATCTATTCATGATGGCCGTGGGAAAAGTTGGGAAAATTCTAACATTTATTATTTGTTTTCTTCACAACGGATTATGGGGTAAGTTCAGCCGTTTCTTCGTCGTTTGGATTTAGGTTGGGTGGGGAAGAAAGATCATGAGGCAAAGATGCGAGTGAGAGATAGATAGATGAAAGGACAGGATGGATAAACGATTTGATTTAAAAGGTGGAAGAGAAAAAAAAATGTAAGAAAAAAATAAATGAGAGAAAAAACACTAGGGTAAAAAGGTTTTTATACCAACTTGTCCATTGCTTACAGTTAAAATCGATTCTACACATACTGAAACATACACACATCCATAAATAGACGTTCACACACACATACACACACATGTATATAAAGTGAAAACAAACGTATATACATTTACATACGCACACACACACATATATATATATATGTGTGTATATATATATATATATATATATATATATATATATATATACATATATATACACGTGAAAAAATATATGCAAAATTATTATCGATTTATGTAGATACATACACTCATACTAATGTTAAGTATATATGTATATATCCTCTACATATACGTGTATATGCATAAAACTCTTAGTCATGAAATGAATTAATATAACTTTCTATTATATATACATAAGCATGCAACTTGAAGTCATGAAAAAATTTATGAAACTTTTTTAATATATAGGTATGTCTATTCATAAATATATATGTGTATATATATATATATATATATGTATGTATATGAATGTCACACATATATACATAAATTGATGTATTATGTGTGTGTTTATATATATATATATATATATATATATATATATATATATATATATATATATATATATATATATATATATATATTCCATGCGTTTTTAATGCATAGCAATAGTTTGTGAAAGATAAATCAACTAATCTTTGTTACTTATTTACTTATATACATAAGTATATTTCTGTGCACACATACACCTGTGTAGTTAAGTGATGTCATCCAATAATATCCCCCTAAAAGATTTATAGATGTAATTCTGCCTATGGTTCCCTTGGATATAATCATAACGCCGAATTGAAACCCGACTCAGCCCTCCATCCACAACCATTCTGAAATGAAATAAACACGCGCACAGTCAAAATCCTGGCTTCCGGGAGAAATTGCATGAAGCAGTGCAAAGCTGTTTTATTCCCCCGTTCCCAACTCAGACAGCCTCGTGTTTCAGCCGTCCTGTTCTCACCCTTGGTAACCCTTTTAGCACGCCATATAATATTCGCCAGTTAACTTTACGTTGAACCTTTTCCCATAACGGACACATCGTATCAACATAACTTTGCATACACAGCTCTACCTAAGAGACTGTCACACCCCATCCCTAGCCATCATGGCCCCATTGCATTACACCGATTGCACCCCACTATTATTGGCCCCGCGCACCCCCTACCCACGGATAGACAAATGTATGTGGAAGTTTTATACATTCAGGTTTGAATGTACTTCAGCTTTTGCTCCGTGCAAATACACGTGTTAACAAAAACATTTCTACTTTTTCACTCTATCATAATTGAAACCTATTTACGCGCGATGTTTTAATCATCTATCTAGCTATCTATCCATCTGATTATCTTCCTCAGTTCATATCAAATTATTTTCTCATATATCTACTTTATACATATATATATATATATATATATATATATATGTATGTATGTATGTATGTATGTATGTATATGCATATGTTTGTGTGTGTCTGTTTGTTTATATCACCAGTTCATATCCATTCATCTATCTCAGGACATATATATATATATATATATATATATATATATATATATATATATATATATATATATATATATATATATATATACATACATCTATATATATATATATCTTATTCTATTTACGGTGTCTAAATCGAGTGATGTATATTAACAGTGTTACGCTTGTAGATCATATCAAATAATTTTTTTATATAATATAACCCAATTTATATATATATATATATATATATATATATATACACACACCTACACACACACACACACACACACACACACACACACACACACACACACACACACACACATATATATATATATATTGTTATTCTATTTACGGTGACTGAATTGAATGATGTACATCAACAGTGTAACGTTGGGAGATCATTTTAAATAAGTTTTCATATAATGTAATGCAATTTATGATACATATATGTGTAAACATATGTAAGAAAAGTATTAAAAAAAAGGGAGCCAAACTTTTCAGTTATTGTCATAAGGTTTGATATTTTTTAATTAACTTTAAACAGTCTCATACATGTCTTCAAAGTCTGATCTGCTTCTATCTATCCATTTATTTGTTCATCAATATGTTACTCGTATATGTTTCTTTTGCATCCCTCTCTGTCTCCAACCAGCTTTTACAATTACATTCTTAAACTTATCTACTCACGTTTGTTTATTTAAGTGACTTCCATGTATCTACAATTGTATCCTTATCGTATAACGTCGACTGAAATGCAATTGGAGAACTGCAACTTATAAAGCGTTTAGGGACCCCTGT
>OY735207.1:2250000-2317500 GCA_963457665.1 Thysanoteuthis rhombus
GGGATGCAATGCAGTAAAAAGTACAAGAAAACAGGCGTAAGATGGATGTATTGAATTTGACTGTGAGCCATACAAGCGATCAGCGTAATCCCTGTCATCATGGAAAGCTGAGGGCAGGGCATTTATCCGGCAGTCATCCTACCATGGCTACTTCTGATGATCTTGATGATATAAAACACACACACACACACACACACACACACACACACACATATATATATATATGTATATATATACATTCTTTTTTATGTATGCAGTTGTGTGTGTTCACGCACACTGCAATCTTTTGACACATGGCCATTTTACAAAGTTCATATTCGCCTGATATATCTGTTAGAACAAAGCAATGCAATGTTCAGTTTGAAGTTTTATGGTGTACAATTCTCGAAAAATACCGAAAAAAGATAAATAGAATTATAGATGTTTCTTCATGATTCAAATAAACTAACAACTTTTGCTCTTGATCTTCAAAGTTATCAAAATTTACATATAACATATCTAAATCGGCTGCATTGAAGCAATACAACCTAGATAATTCGAAGCCGTATCGTCGTACGACTGACGGAAAGGTTATTCTAATTGACGAATATAGCTGGCTGCCCCATACACCACATAGCCTTCCCCCTTCAAAAAAAATTTTGAACAGACTCTGTCCTATTATAATTTGATTCTTTTTTTTTTTTTCATCTCCTTCTTACTTCAATTGTAAATTTATATCTGTACTGAACTCATTTGTATCAATAAGCTCCTGCTTTTATTCGGAGAAAAAATGAATCTAAACTTAGCAAATATTTTATTGCTTACATACAGGATAATTGAAAAAAGAATGTCCAGGGATGAAAGGATTCTCAAAGGAACCTTTATGTTGCTTCAAATTAAGATTTTGGGGTAGCAGAATCTTTCCTCAAAGACTGAATACGTAATTAGATTTTTTTCGAATCTCCATTCAAAAAGAACTACGTTTGACGCATTTTGCAAAATGGGACTATGCTTTTCAATATTCTTTTATACCAACTTTTATTCTTCAGTATATTGACTTACTTAATAAATACTCTCAAACGTACGTTATATTTGACATACAATGCAACCTTTGACATTTTTTAAAACATTTAATTGATTCTGTGTTAAGTACTTATCACTTATTATCAAAAAAAAAATGAGAGGAGTTGAAAAAATTTTGTCTCATCAAAAGAGGTTGCAAGTGAAAGTTGTCGGAGCCTGTGGTTGAGCAGTTAGTTATGTAGTGTATCTAATAATGAAGAAGTCTCCATTTATTGGTGTCCCCTTAAATGAGGATAAGTTAATAAAGCATTCATGTAAGAATGAAGATAAGAAAGATTATCGCAGAAACTCATTTGAATTGGAGGGGTGAGTAGCCAAGCAGTTAACGGCCGGAAAATGGAATCGGGAACCGAATTCAAATTCTGATTTAGATAAGTTACCTTTACTTTGCAATAATGGGGGCAGTAATAATTTGTTCCTTGTCCTTTCCTATATACCATGGGCCAACGTGGTTGTGTAAGAACCATCATGTTCCCTTATCTGAGTGAAGGAAGCTTACGTCTCTTCGATGGGCCTGGGAAACCAGAAGTGGATAATGGTTGACTGCTCAAGTAAACAAAAGGCAAGGTAAATCGATGAGAACAAATTATACAACCACCATCTCCCCCCAACCCCCCCCCCCCAAAAAAAAACTACGAAAACAAGTGAATGGTTGGAAAAAAATAAACGAATATTGTTTTCCTTCCTCTTGAACTGCCCCGAAGACGTGGTCTTGTGCAAAACCTAGCTGTACAGAGTTCATAATTCCATGCCTATAAACGTATATGAAAATGATTTCATTGTGGAGTGATGGTCAACAAGCTTACGTTGCAAATCACCAATGCTTTAGTGAGAGAGGTCCTCACTGAGTTTCCAACATTTGTGAAAATCTGCTTAGAGTAGACTAGTAATTAGTGAGCTAATCTGGCGAGAAATGACGAGATTAGAATATTTGATCAACACTGGATGCTTCGAATTCATGGCACTGTGTCAGACGGATCTGAAGTTAGCAAACACTCTTTAAAAAATGTGTATCTGATTCTAGTCTTACGATTGGAATACATCCTTTTGGAATCACTGTAGTTGAGCAACCTTAAACCAGGTCAGTACTTGACGGCTGACCGTCCAGGTCCTGTCAGTGAAACTGGGGAAGCGAGTAACAACACATCGTTGCCTCGAAGCCTATTTCACATGAGAGAGACTTGTGATGTAGGTGGACTGTATAGAGACAGCTTATGCTCTAGCTGACGTGAGGGCACTAGCCATAAAGGATTTTCTGAGTGAAGAGGGGGAACCTTTGCAAGCGTTTAAATTGGTGACATGAGGCTGCCATAAAAGCCAAAAATAATCGTTTTTAAACATAAGGTTGGGTAGTCGCATATTTCTTGGTATTTCTACACTGATCTATTTCTTGTTGACCTCTCTATCAAGTCACGTATGACCTAGGAAACTGTCAAGTTTCTAATGAGTTTACGGGTTACTGGTCGATTGGTTAGTGTGTGTGTGTGTGTGTGTGTGTGTGTGTGTGAGTAATTTTTTTTTCTATTTTCTCAAAGCCAATCTGACAAAAATCAATTGTATTCGTTATAGTTGAAATGTTAGTGTGTGTATGCGTGATTTCCTTTGTTTTTGTTTTTATTTTGAAGCGCATCTGAGGAAAATCGATTATATTCCATGTATGACTTGAAAATTAATCATTTTACCTGGAATGTATAATTACAATTCAGAACTCATCATGTATTATGAAAGGCAGCTCTCTGAAGTTAATGAGACTCAATCGGTATCGTTCCTGTCTTCAGAAGGCTGATGGGATCTGAGGAAATGTGCAAAACCGGTCAAGGCTCCTTATTGAAAACTACTATACCCCAAAACCATCACTCAAGAGTTTGGCTTCCCTCTTTTACACTTTTCTCAAATTCATTCAACCCTTATTGAGGAATTGACCTACCTACTTACCAATATATATATATATATATATATATATATATATATATATATATATATATATATATATATATGTTTATATGTATATGTGTGTGTGTGTGTGTGTGTGTGTGTGAGTGTGTGTATATGTGTTTGCGTTTTTGTATGTTCGTGTGTGTGTGTTTGAGCAAATACATACTTTAATATATGCTACTTCAAAGAGTGTGTATCTATGTTTGTTTTGTATGCTTTTTGAAAAAGAACCATGTGCAATTCATATTAATCAAATAACTGCCCGCCTGAATTTTGGCTGTTTTTTTTGTTTTTACCTCTTCTGGAACCTTATTTTAACAAGTTGTAAAAACACGTGAGCATTTAATTGGGATGCTGTGACGTATATCTAAAAAATATCGTCAAACCTAAGTTGACTTTGTTTTTCTCCATGTCAAGAACAATAAGAACCATCCTCATCAAATTAGCATAGGAAGCTTTTCATTTATGTATCATGACATGTTATACCAAACTGATATACAGCATTGATATTTTTCTAATGTGATTTCGAATTGTGATCGTAATGATTTAAAGATGGTTCTTTTACCGCATGACCAAACTTAAAAGTCTTAAATGTTTTCGAATTTATTTATCACACATACAATGCAGAGGGTGCAATAATCATTAGTCGAAGAAGTGGAATTCAACTGCTTCAATCAGGCCAGCTGTCCTCACTGTTGGAGGACACACTAACGTTAAACATTTTGATTGAATAGCGAAACAACTAAGATTTTTTTTTAATTAAAAAGTGCTGGGTGGCCAAGCGAGTAACAAAGCAACAGTGAGAGGAATTCACATTTTGGCTGAGGCAGTTCATGTTCATGTCACACTAATGTCCTTGGGAAAGACATGAATCAATCTCTCCTAGTTTGGGATCAAATAGTCTGGGGGTGAAGTGAGTGACGGCACTTCGGTAGTTTGTAGCCCAAAGATCAGCTCCACATGATTGAATCCGTAGTTGGCGTAAAGGTACTACCCCCTTCATTTTCTTTAAATCGTATATTGAAGAAGTTTTCTTGCATTTGAATACTTGACTGATGGTGAGGGTATGTCTGGGAATTTTTTGCTTTCGAGAATAAAGTGAGAAAAGGCGTGGCTATTTGGCTTAGCTTTAGTATCTTTAGAAACAGTCAACAAATACTGTCAACATAGGTCAATATAAGTTTCTTCAGTTTTCAAGTGATTTAGACAGGCTGGTTATGTATGTATTGCATCACACATACACGCTGCACAAGTGGAAAGAGAGATGGAATATAAAAAGAATATATATTTACTTCTCATTATGTATTGAAAACAACATCTTTTTTCGGTTTTTTGACCCATTTCTTTCAAATGAGTTTTTTTCGGGGGGGGGGGATAAGAAATGTAAGTGTATGCTGAATTCGACCTTATACTTGTGATCAGAGGCATTCATTTCTGTTCTTTTTTTCTAACTGATCCAACAGAAGTGAGAAAACTAATTGATTCATCGATTCTACCATTTATAACAATTTTTCAATTGATCTCTCTCATTACAGTGCACTGCCAAATACTTTGGTCACGTGGCAATGTCTATTGAGTAACTAAGCAGACAAGTCTTTTCAATTTATACTTCTGAGGAAATCTCATTCTGAATGTTAGGTTTCTTCTTCCTATTTCTTTTTCTGGGATTGTTTTTGGTCCAAAGTCGGCATAAAGGAATAGGAGCACAAATAAGGAATTGTTGTTGATTACTCATAAATAGATATCTTTTTTTTTCTACTTTAAGACTTTGGTTTACGATTTCCAGTAGGGGAATGGGAAGAAAAATAATCAATTTGTTGCTGTAGTTGATTGAATATGCACAGACAATAATTAGCCGGAATTACTGAGACGGAAATTCACACATGCAATGGAATACACTTACATCTAAAGATGTTAAGTTAATAATTTTAGTTAGAATTTATGGTTTTAGATGGGATTGAGGTTTAGGGTTAAGATCGGGGTTTGGGGTTGGCGTAATGGCTTGGCTTAACGTTTTTTGTTTTAGGTTTACGAGCGCCGAGATTCTGCTGGATTTCGATCATATGTTTCTTTTTTCTTCTTCTATTCCATTATTATAGTTATTTCCATCTTTGATTTGTTTTGCATTTTTTTTTTGTCTTCATTTAGCCAAACTCCAAAACGAGAGTTGATTTCATCTTTCTATCGTAGCAACAACAACAAAAACTATCTCCACGGATGAGTGGTGTAAAGAGATATGCAAAATTCACATTTCCCTACCAACTGATGGCTACGGGGGTCTTTCTCATTGAGCTAGATTGTCGAGTTATCGATATTAACGAACGTTTATCACACAGCTACGCATAGGCTTATTTCAGTCTGATAAATGAATACATTCATACAAAAATATTCAACGCCATGATTTTATTATCAAATAATCTCCATAATCTTGTAGCTTCTAGGTGTTTTCTTTTTCTCTCTGTTTTGGATGTTTTCCATAGAAAATGACAGTGATATCATGAATAAAATTCTTAACAGATATATCCTTCGATGTTTTTTTATACATTACTACATTTCTTTCCTTTTTTTTTTGTTCCCCTTTTTTTTTCTCCTCTCTTCTTCTTGCTGTGAACAAACATCCAATCTCTCCTGACTGATAAAACTGTATTACCATGTTTTAAAATTATACAAGTATGATTGCAGTTTACAAAGCAAAGTATTCAGTCAATATTGCATTCTACACTTCGAATTACTTTGAGCGAATGTGGTATTTGAAAATCCGAGTAGATAGTGGATGGAAAACGGCCAGCTAAGCAACTACTTTCAATAAGCATAGGTATAATATATAATTATCATACTCAAGATTTTGATTATAAGTCTAATCATCATTTCTTTCTAACCTTTTGTTCACATTGCACATTGGTTGCACTACATGTGTATGCGTGCGTAGAACTCGGAGCAATGCTTTCAAAATTGAAAATCGAAATTGAATTGGCGAGACGTATTAAAGTAAAATTTATTGCAAAACATTATTCAAGTTTTGTTAAATCAAGTATTATTAGCCAAACCAAATACATAATGTTATCCCAGCCGTTCAACGGATTAAAAGTATCTTTTAGGAGGTATTGAAAATCATACTAAATTTTGCAACACACCTAAAGATTATGGAAGACACTCCAGAGTGTTGCGACACTCAGTTTTGAGAGCTGTGCATCATAAGGAATCATGCTTACTACAGTTCATTTATTCATTTCAGTCATTCCATTCCATTCCTAACAACATTTTTTTTGTAAATATTTCTCATTCAGACACAATTTTTTTTATTCAGTCAATCATTCATTTATTTTTTTTTCCTTTTGCATACATTTCACTTTCAATTATGTGTACTCTTTCACATCCTCTTTTTCTTCAATTAATTATGTTATTCTTCTTTTATTTCCTTCAACTCATGAAAGCCGGTGTATATATTTATTTACCAGTGCCAACGAATTTTGGATATATGTATATATATATACATATATATATATGTATGTGTGTGTGTGTGTGTGTGTGTGTGTGTATGTACGTTCACTTATGTCTTTCTGTCCGTTCGTCTGTTCGTCCAAACGATATTTCCAAAAGTTTTCAATGAACTTTAATGGAATTTTTTAAGGATTCGTCATGGGATAAAGGAGGATTGAAAAATTCTTAGATACATTAAATTATAACATTGACCTACGCTGCCTAGAACATATATATAAACAGATTTTCATTCGGTCTACTGTGACAATCGCATTTATAATTGTTGATATTTTCATTTTTGCTTTCTTCCTTCGGAACATTATTCCCTTATACCCCTTCTTTGATTTCCATTAGTGTTTCGAACGAAAAACCCCCATTTGATAATTTTCAAGGGACCCTTTACTTGTTTTCTTCGATTGTTAATTATTCATCTTCCTTTGTTAGTACTTCTTGAATTATTTCCTCTTTCCTTCCTTCTTTGCTCCCTTTCATTTTTGCCCCCTTTATTCTTTGCTCTTTTCCCTCCTTCATTTCTCTCACTCTTTTATTCATTCCTCCCTCTTTTCATTCTTCACGTCATTCTTCATTTCATTCCCCCCTTCCTTCCTTTGATTCATCAGTCCTTCCTTGCACCTCCACCTCTCTCCTTTTATCCTTCCTTCCTTCCCTCCCTCGCTTACCCCATATTTCCACCCTCCCTTTCGCCTCCCCAACTTTCCTTTATCGATTACCACCGAACCGATCTATAGCACCTACTCTGCGTTCGTTGGTACCATCATGTGCCTTCTTCATGTCTGTGTGTGCGTTGTTTAGTCTCAATCGCAGAGTGCGTTGAGAATTCCTTGTAAATGCAGTAGTAGCAAACTTTTATCCACTAAGTATCCTACAATTTCGAATATCTCGAGAACCGGTTGCATGGCTTTGATGTAACTCAGAAACCAATCGAGGGGCCTTACAGGACAGGCAGTAGACACTCTCACTTGGGTAACTCAGCCTCTAGTGAGACATCACTGAGTTCGGTTGTGTACAAAGTGACTGTGGGATTCACAATGACCAAGAACCTACTAACTCTTCACCCAGAATTGAAGCGTTGAATGATTACGTTTATCTTCCGGAATAGCAGACAATCCAGGAGCCTCCCAGAGCCATTCCAGAGAACTTGTTCTTGTCGATAAGGTCAGAGATATTAAAGCAGACAGAAAGAAAAACCAATTGTTAAAAGCAAATGATTGTCGCTCTCAGTTGTTTATCCTTTCAATTATCATTCTTCCATGCAGAGGACATTTTGAATATCTACATGTACATGTTTCTTTTCCTCTTGAAGATAGAACCATGCAGAATGCAATCATGCTTGGAGAAATTAGAAGACAACATAATATATGAAAAAAAGACAGGAAAAAAGACATTGGAAAACTTGAATAGCAATGGGCTGGTCATGTTGCAAAAATGTGAGACAACTGATGAATATCCGCAGAGACCATATATGAAACTGTTGCCTACAGAAAATAAGATGGCGGGGGGAACTAAACAAATTCTGAATATTGCCCTTCAACGCCCAATATGGGAAAGTGTGGTGAATTTTAAGATGTGGTGAACGTATATTCATTCTACGTTAAAGTAGCCGATGTGCGTTTGTGTGTATGAATGTGTGTTTGTCTGTGAAAGAATGTGTGTGAGCGTGTTTGTATGTGTATGAGAGAGAAAACATTTAAAGTGACGGAGCTGATTGTTGAGTGCGTGCGTGTGTACGTATGGAGAAGAGAGATAAAAAGAAAGAGAACGCGTGAGCATCGGTGCGAGTGAACTCATTGCCTGGATATGTGTGTGTATGCAGGGAAGGGTCTTTGTGTGTGTGTGTGTGTGTGTGTGTGTGTGTGTGTGTGTGTGTGTGAAATACCTCCGAATGAGGAAGGGGTAAAGGGAGCGGGGAAAAATGGTAGGCGATTGATTTAGAAGTACAGGCGCCGGTGGGGGTAGGGGAGGTAAAGAGAGTGATAGAGAGAGAGAGAGAGAGAGGGGTAGAGGGGGGAGTGTGAGTGAGAGGGAGAGCATTAAAAGCACCATTGCCGCCAAAGTGTCCTTTGCCTTTTGTCTAGAAATCTTGAACCGAGCATCTGATCAGATCGAAATCAAATCGATATCAATTTGCATCGGTGGAGTGGTGTTTCCGTCCGACCATATCGAATAGGAATGTCTATGTCAGTTAGCAATCATACAATTTCAATCAACCATTCGACAAACGCAGTAGGATTTTAGAGCATTTCCATGTTTTCTGCTGTGAAACATTGGTTTTCTAGCGTGACAATTTATTGTAAGAATCCCCTGATGTCTTTGCTGTGTGACGAGCATGCCTTGAAATACACGCGCAATTTAAACGATCGCATAAAAGAAAATCTAGAACACAATTTCGGAGTGTATGCATGTGTCATTGACGAGGGTTTCATTTGGATAGGTACACACAAGAATTTGTTAGAAAACCCTCTTCCGACTAGCTAGGCCTGTTGAAGCTTTTTCTCTTTTCTAATTACAGCGCCTTGTATTTCAAAATGGTTACTCAAGTAGATACTGAGTGGGTTCGATGTTACCTAACCAACATGATTTGGACCTTAGCAGGGGGTATCCCAATCCTAATCCTTGCACTGAGTGCTCAGCCGAGAGATATTAAATACATTCTTTGATATATAGTACAACTCAGTCAATGGTAGAGTGCTCGTCTCTCGTTCGCTTCCGTACGATTGACTGGGGTTCGATTTATGCCGAATCATACGAAACAAGGTGAATATTGATATACTTTCCTGAATAATTCGATACTACCCCGATTAGAACTAAAAATAGGCTTCTGAAAATGAAGTGATATATAGAACTGTACAAGTCCATCGCCTTAAATTAATATATAATCTCAAAATTCCATTTCATATGAAGAAGGAAGTAGAGAGTGATTTTATCTTTGTATATAAGTATTTTAAACTCTCAAAATTGTTATCAATACATTTTTCTAACATATATCCTTCCTCCTGAAAATGTCTACCTCTAGCCGATAACAGCAAGTAAATATACTCTAATATTTGAGCAGATAATACATACATATATGAACACATGTAGATGTGATTGCTAGCGTATCAATATTTCTTTCAAAAAACACAATTTTTCCGAGAGGAAATCAAACAAACATTTCCCCCCAACGGAAATGGAGAAGAAAATGATGCGATAAAAGGAACAACTTGTATTCAAAAAGGCTTCTAGATTTTCTGCACTGACAGCAAAATGTGTTGTTTCAATCGGAATTCGATTGAATGAAGACAAGAGAGATTCATCGTTAAATGTCAGGCGGAATTCGTAGGGGAGGAGCACAATAGCAGAAGGATTTTTTGAAATACAATGGAGCTAAAAGAGGTTGGATGAAAAGACGGTTATTTGCACAAGACTGGGTTGCTCTTTGAAAGACTCAGTTGATCTAGATTGATTGAATAAAATAGACGGATCACAAGGATCTATCTATATCTATTCATATATCTCTTTCTCTCTCCATTTGTAGCTCCCTCCATTGCTTGCTCTCTCTCTCTCTCTCTCTCTCTCTCTCTATATATATATATATATATATATAGAGAGAGAGAGAGAGAGAGAGAGAGAGGGAGAGAGAGAAAGAGTCTCAAAAACTTTACAGCTTAAGCACCAAACACATTTTTTTGTCTCATTTCAGTCGCACATCAGTTAATGTAATTCCCTGCAGTTTTTCTTTATGTTCTGCATAGACTTGTTTTTCATCCTTGTACTATGAGTAAATTTTTATTCGTCTGGATCATCATTTGTAACTGTTTCAGGATTTCAAGAACAGAACAGTTATATTAACATGGCACCCCAGCAGTCTTGATCAAAGCCTAATGCATTTTCAGCCTTGGTCTTTATATAAAGTTCGCGTCATATCACATATAGTTTGCTACCGTATATAACGTTTGTAATTTTCATTTTTATACATGGTTATTATATCTATCATATCCTGTTCAATGTTTTGCATGGTACGTCTAGTCGTTTCAAAACTGATTTTACAATGAAGGGTGGTGGAGTTCTCGAAATATATATTTATATATATATTCACACACACACATATACATATATATATACATATACACACACATATACATATATATATACATACACATACACACACACACACACACATATATATATATGTCTATATATATATATATATATATATATATATATATATATATATATATATATATATATATATATATATATATATATATATATATATATATATATATATTGTAATTCTGGGAGAAAAATCACACAGTACATGTTTCTCGGTTCAAAAGTGGGGGATTATTTTTAGTTTTAATCTAATTACATTAAGTTACAGCCAGAACGCATCGTTTAAAATTAAACAAAATATGTTTCATTACTTCAATGTCGCCTATGAAAAGAATAACAAAGCGATACTGTAACGAGAATGACCAAAAATATTCTTAATTTATTCAACGTTTTGAATTCAGTTTGCAAAAATTGCTTTTCCAAATTTTTTGACCTAGTATTGAAATTCTCAAGTTAATATTTTATTGCTTGTATGAGATAACGATAATGTCATGACTAGTCAATTTTCAATTCAAAATCAAATAAAAACCTTTATGTATATATCTTTTTAGATGGAATCACCAGGAATTCGTTTTGATATTTTTATTATTGAAATCTATCATACATTTAAGACCATTTTGGAATTTGACCCTACCCTTAATGTCATTGTTCCATCATCCATAATTGCTTAGATCCCTCGAAAATATTTAATAAAATCCATAGGTCAAAAAAAAATTGATTGAAGCTCCCGAAACAACAATCAAATTTGAAAACACTGAGCCGAAGAAAGTAGACGCGAACATATACGTAGTGTAATGTAGTATAATCCATGATATCTCCATAAGAGGAAGAAGTCATGCAGACAATCAGTTGGCAAGCTCCTGGTAGAGCAAGCTCAATCTTCAATAACAAGAAAATCCTATTATACCTATAAAAAAGGAATACAATCAATGGGTCCACCAGATCGTTAACTATAGAGCGGAAACAGGGAACCTATGCAAAGATTCAGACTCTCAAACTGAGGACAATGCAACCAGCACACGCAAAATCACACAGAGATCATAAGACAAAACAGTATATTAGATTGAAAAAAAAAGGAATAAAACAAAAGAAAGAAATATCGTATGATCCATCAGAAAACTCATTTAGCAAGGGGCTTGCCATGCTGAAACAAAGTCCAACAAGTACTGGACATCATGACTGGCAACGTACATCCCTAGAAATGATATAAAAACTGTGGCTGACAAAAATGAGATGGCCTGACGAACTAAACAAGTTGATAAAATATTGGCTCTGCAACGCTCTCGATGGAGCAGACAGGCGAATCTTGAGGATTTTCACTGTCAGACGCTGAAATGTTGACGATGATTATGATGATGATGACTATTTGCTATTCTCCTTGATTCTGACCTCTAAAATTTATCGTTTCGATCCATTCCATTGCGTGGAAGAAGACTGTTCAGAAATAAAGAGTTAGAACCAGTGATGGATGAGCAATTACCTCAGCCAAAAAGCAGAGCACATCGTGTCAGCGTACTTTTGCAAGAAAAGGGCGATACATTTTGATTAGAAACGCCTGAAACATGTAATATGCTAATTTTATCGTAATAATCTTCGTGCAATCCGTAAGTAAAATGATAGGTGAATCTTCCAATATAAAAACGTGTGTGCAATGTACGTGGAGATTTCCTCTTTGAAAAGTTGTTTATACTTTACGACATATGTGGATACGGAGGAAATCTCTTAAGCATTACGTAGATACTGTCAAAAAAATTGATCAGGATTTTATGATCAAAGAGATCGTTGAATAAATCTGGTAAAAACATTGGAATTATAAGTTGATATTGCTGACGGCAAACACCTTACAGATTACAGAGATTGCAGATTAAAAATTGACAGTTTTGGACTTGATTGATTCGTGAAGAGAACAGGATCGCAAAGAAGAGAGGATTAGCTTTACTCTACTAAGAATCAAATATGGATCCAAATGCTGAACGCTTTGCCAAAGTTGACAGACATATTCAAGAAACAATGCGCTGTTACCGTGAAATATACAATTAGAAAAAAGAAAAAGAAATGCAATACATACAATTCTAACTGCTTTCCTGATAAGACACGCCAAGCTCAATCTTAAGAACAAACCAGATGCGCCCGGACCTTTTGCAAGTAGAACTACTGATAAAGGCCCAATATCGACCAATTCTTCCTTATCGTGAGAGTATTTTTTTTATTTTTCTATTTCCATGATATTTTTTCAATTATCTCAATTCTGATTGCAATGAATTGAAATGTCACATAGTACTTTTTATGACACTTTGTTTTACATTTCTGTTCAAGATCTTGATACTAAAAACGAAATAGAAAAACATATTTTCAAGACGTTGATGTACTACAAGGTGTATTCAACATTCAAACTCACTCATGACAAGTTGGTTGGAACATAATTGTGTTGGGTTGGAACGGAACACCTCTCTCTCTTTCTCTCTCTCTCTCACTCTCTCTGTCTCTCTTTATATATATATATATATATATATATATATATATATATATATATATATATATATTACGGATGAGACAAACGATTATGACCTCTTACCTGATAAGGTGTTAATCAAGCATGTGTCCATAAAACAATGACTATTTGCGATCATGTTCCAATAGCAGATCTTTACTAATGCAACCCACGTGCTGGAGGTTGTGTAGGATGAACTTGTTGGTCCAACACACACTAGGAGTAATCAACGAGAATGAAATCAGTGCAAATTGCCAGACAGACTAACACAGCCAATTAATGTTTCCTTGTTCAATCTTGTGCAAATAGTGCAATGTGGCAGGGTGCATTCCCCTGATGCGAGATAGGAATGTCATCCTAAAAAATCAAAACTGTTGTAATCTAGGTATGTACCTGATCTTCAATAATGTTGACTCAGGTGATACAAAGTATTTCTTTTCATTTGGATGATAGGACCTAGTGTTTGCAGGTCGATGGAACCAAAACAATCAAACTGTTGCAATGGTTTGCCGTTGTCTCACATTACATATTGGTGTTATTGTTTTATTTGGATACCGACACATTTGTATCTTGTCATCTATCCTAATGAAGAGAAAGCGTGTCATTGTATCAAACGAAATTCTTTCATCGATACAGGGCTTGGTTGGGGCACTTGCATGTCATTTGAAGACGGCGTTGGACGATTAATTATCATGGGTTCTCAGACTAGCCTGCCGCAACGTAACTTCATATTCAATCAGAATCTTTGTATTCTATTATGAAGTATTTCTGACCTTCAACTTTGAATGAAGGTGTCTTGATCGTGTGTTGCAAGAGTCCTTCCATTGTCTTACACTTGGCGTAGTAATCACTGTTCTGATATCCCATTGAAAAATCCTCTCCGTCCAATGCCATAATTTTCCTTTAATCGGACAACTGCTGATTGGCACGAACCAAAATCGAGCGTGCTGTTTCAGAAGTGCCGTGAGCTAACAATTTGGCTTTTAGAAGGAATCTCAGCTGCTTTGTAGATAATGTAAAAATCAAGTCTGATATTCTCAGCCAACCTTCTAATATTAGCACTGTATAGAATTGACTCTTTCAAAGAAATTCCTTCCCCCGAATTCAGATTCTTCTATTTTGCGACACTGATAATTGAATGAATGTTTGTCCTATCAACCTCTTTCATTCCCTTCCCTCTTCCCCCTTTTTCTGATCCTTCAAATTGATGGCCTCGCACGCACATATATAGCTTCATACAGGTATAGAGGGAATTTCAGCTCTCTTTCTGATCACGCACATATATATATATATATATATATATATATATATATATATATATATATATGCATAGTTTCTGGATTGATATATTGATAGAACAAAAGAGGTTGGATAAAAGAGAAGGGAAATAAAGAAGCAGAGAGAGAGGCAGTGGATGGGAGAGTGAGAGGAAACAATTTTGCAGCTTTCTATGTAATATAAAAATGGTTTCCGATATTCTTAGCCAACATTCTGAAATAAAACTTACATGGAAATGACACCTTCAAAGAATTTCCTTCCCCCGAATTCAGGTTCTTCTATTTTGTGATGCATATAATTGAATGGACGCCCAAGAAGAGCATAAAAAGAAAGTTCGTACATGTTCTCGGAAAACTAAAAAAAATCTGTCTAATGAGCATGAGATGTTGTGGTTAATGAGCAATGCACGTCTCTGTTCCAGACATTACCCAGGGCAATTTTCTTCTCACGTGGCGTCGTCTTATGATATTTTAACGATATTGACAAGAGGAAAATTAGTTTTCTCTTTTCCTTTCACCAGGTAGCAACTTTAGATCGGCTTCATGAGATGTTATCTTGATATTGCAAGAAGAAGTCAATGCTTGACGCTGGATGTTTGTATAAAGAACATGTTTTGACTCAGAAAAGTGAATTGAAATGTTAAAGCATTTTGTTTTTTATAAAAGTTTTATGGTTTCATAACTTTGTCCTTTTCTGATAGAATTGGATGAAGTATTGAAGCTTATTACCTATATCAAATCTGACAAGTTTTCTTACCTTCATCAATTTTTAGCTGTTGATTGGTACTTATAAGTCGGTCCGTCATTTCTGCTTGCGTTTTCATAATTGTAGCCGTAGAACAACAGAATGATTATGACTTTCGATTAAAAACAAATGCTAATTAAGAGAAAGATAAAAACAAGTCAAAATAACTACTCTAATGCTGGATAGTATGACTCTTTCTGTTTCGTGATCGTAACACTGGATTCTTACGATTGGATTGAGGCGTGAAATTTTACCAGAAAATCACTTTGTATCCATCGTTGCAAACTTTTTTCTAAAATAATGAAAAATGAAACATAATTTCAATCCAAATGTATTTGTTATTTTTCCACTGGTATTAACGAGTAAAATGTTGGAAAAAAACATTATGAATGGACAAATCATGCCATAAGTCCTATATTGATAATCAGCACAGTAATATTGCTGGCTGTTGTAAGTGAGTTTGGATCCTAACGAAGAGGTTAACCTGCAAGCATGCCACATGGGCATGAGAGAATCATGCTCGAACTCACGTGAAGAGATCACAAGACAGCACAGTATACCAGAAAGAAAACAGGGGTCAGAGACATCATAGTATCTTTTAGAAAACTCAAATGGCAACGGGCTGGTCATGTTGAGAAAATGAATGCAAAACCGAAGCCAACAAAAAAAGATGGAACGATGAACAAGACAAATTCAGAAAATACTGGCTCTGTGACGCCCTTGATAGAGAAATGTGGCAGATCCTGTGGAAGGTGTAAGTCAAACGACGGACTTTTAAAGAATGATGATGATGATGATGTGAATGGGTTTTATCCTCATCTCCCAGTATAGATGATGTGTTGCAAATTCATGATTTTCACTATCATACCTACATAAAAGACAACTTTCTTGATTTGTATGCATAACTTTATCGTTCCGGGGTTAACAAATTGCTGATAAAAGTACCTCATTTCAATCATTTGAAACTATAGACTCTCTGTCTAAAACACATTACATCTCTTAGAAAATGGTTTCATAGAAATTGAAACAATCTGCATTATGATAATACCATCTTCTCAGTCACTTATTTTAGAAGTTCGACCTTCCAACAACTCTGAAACCTTTGAGGGGTTTCAAACGACTGTGATATTCCTCAACCAAGGGGGGTAACTGTGTATAGTCATCTGATACTTGTGTGCATGGAATGATCGACTTTCTCTTCAAATATTCCGTGTAATTCTACTGTTCGGATTTGAGAGTTATCAGTAGTGAATTCAGCAAACGTATCTTGAATTGGGAATAGAAATGTCGAGTCAGCTAACAAAAGTTAAGCGGTACTATGTGAATGTCTGTCACCTTGGTAAATGTTTGATAACGATTCAACTCTGATAATCTTATTAATCGTATACCAGTAATTGGATGATAAAATAATTAGTAGAGCTTATCAAATAATGGAATACAGTGAGTAAAACAACATTTGAAAGAGCATCATTTTTCATTTTTTATCAAACAATTTGTTGAGATCTTCGGCAAATTATCGTGACGAGATTTTGCAGATAATTGAATATAGATGAGTATGTTTCATCTAATTACATGAAAATAGATAATCAATGTCAAACCAAATATGAAGCTTGAAGATTTTAGTTCACTTCCATTCACAAGGTAGTATAACTGAATGATAAGCCAAATAAATAGCTAAAGAAGTTATATATATATATATATATATATATATATATATATATATATATATATATATATAGTAAAGCAAAAGATATATAATCAATGAAAGAAAGATTTGTACTAAACAAAGAATATTGATGAGTAAATTATATACATATATATATATATATATATATATATATATATATACATAGCAAAGTAATAAGGTAAGTGTATAGCTACGTGAAACACACACTAACACACACACACACACACATATATATATATGTATACCTCCAATTAATATGCTAAGCGGAATAAATATATTTTTAGCTTAGTAAAAAGCCGAGAAGAATAAATTTATATGAGAGAAAATAAGAATCAAGCTCCATATATAGCAAATCATGCTAAAGCTATGAATAGAATAGTCCATGATAAACTGGAACAATTAGAATTATCACAAAGTCAACTCTTTTTCATTCATTGCTGCAATTGATCAGAGGATATTTGCCTTGGAATAAAATTTAGATAGACCTGGCATCTTTGGATGACGGATAGACTTTAGTAGACCTTTGGGACGGAATCATTGATGGTAACAAGAACAAAAGTTATATCAACAGATATTAGGGAGTAAGTGACTGATGTGGCACATTTTCTTTCACTGCTTCTAACGTCCGTAGTGTTAAAAACTGTAAGCCTTTTTAGAATATACATATATATATATTTATACATTCTGTATATTCTGGTGTTGTCAACTGATCATGGACAATAGACTTGAAAGAATATAAAAACAATGTTGTTAAAACGATCGCTGTTAAAAAAAAAAAGTTTACTGTATGGGGGAAAAACATCGTGGTCATGACCTTACAACTTTGTCTAGTGCAGCACAGTAATGCTACGGAAGTGAAAAAAAATTAGAAACTGATATGACATGAGGATCCCGATATCCAAAAAAATTTCAACAAAAAGTTAGCTGAGAGATAAATGGAGAGGAAGATAAGGAAACAACTAACAGATAGATAGATAGATAGATAGATAGATAGATAGATACAGAGAGAGAGAGGGACGGAGAGAGACAGAGAGAGAGAGAGAGAGGGGACGGGGAGTGACAGAGGGAGAAAACATGGAAACCTACAGGAAGGAAACAATCGAGTCATACATTGATCAAAGAGATAAAGAAAGAAAGAATTATAGAAAGAAAGAAAGAAAGAAAGAATTGAACGAATGGAGAGAGAGAGACGAAAAAGAAATGATAAACATAAATGTATGAATAGAGAGAGAGAGAGAGAGAGAGAGAGAGAGAGAGAGAGGGGGGGAAGACTACATTAAAAAAGTCTGGGTGGTACGATTTATCAAACAAGGTTTTATTGAATAAGTAAGATGTATACATGTAGACACACATCACTTTCACGCATATAATCACATACGCACATGGATACACAAACCACATATACACATCTCATATACGGCCATACATACACATATGCTACGTACATAGCAGAAAATACACATACGACATACACACAAGTTTGTGTGTAATGGTAGTATGTACTCGTGTGTATTTTGAAAATTCGATGGAACGATATTCGATTAAAAGCCGTGCTTCGACTCCAGATAGATACGTGAAAGCTGAATTGGAAAAATTCGGGATAGACAGATATATAGGTAAATAAAAAGATAAGTGGATATTGGAATGGAAATGTGACTGAAAAGAATTAAACACGCGAAATATGAGATAGACAGTCGACAATACTGATAAATATGAACAGAGATAGATATGAAGTGGCAGAGATAGTTAAACACTAACAAACGCAAATGGGGCTAGATAGATAGACATGAACATACTGGATTAGTGATAGATAGATAGATGGATAGATAGAAAGATAGATGGATAGAATCACATTCATATGAACTAGATGAGAAATATATCATTAGATTGTGATATATATATATATATATATATATATATATATATATATATATATATATATATATATATATATAATTATATATTGGGTTGGTTAAAAATCAATTACTGAAATAAGAATATGTAGAATCAAAATATTTTAGCAGAAGAGTCCATTGTTTCAGCAGGCGTGAAATGTTTGAAATGAAACGAAGAAAAACAACGGCGTTTTCGAAGTGTAACAGTTTTCCAAAACTGTCGTAAAACTCATACAACGATAATGCTCGAGTTTATATTTGATAACCTCCAATAAAGCAAAATAGATAGAGAAAGTGAAATCTAATTATTTATGCGCTATACACACACACACACACACACACACATATATATATATATATATGTGTGTGTGTGTGTGTGTGTGTGTATATATATATATATGTGTGTGTGTGTGTGTGTGTGTGTGATTAATTATCTTACTCGTAATCATGATTTCATCTCAAGATGGCTGTTTGTGTAGTTGAACATTGCAATCTGTTTTGACCAAACAGTTTTCAGCTCAGATCAAATCAATTACGACAACATCCCTCTCCTTAATTCCCCAAATAATTCATTTGCACCAAAATACACTGCCTCAATCTTGTATGTAAATGAAGAGTCTGTTTTTCTGCCACAAAGGAATCAGATTCAGTAATTAAGACTAGAACGTTTATTTCCTTTTATCTTTTCATACTTTTGATGCATCTCATTAACTGATCTTTATGGAAAAGAAAAAAATCACAGAGAATGATAATGTTTGTATACATATATATATATATATATATATATATATATATATATATATATATATATATATATATATATACCCACTTTTGCCATTTCTCTCTTTCTATAAAGATCAGTTAATGAGATGCGCTCAAAGAAAAAGATACATGAAAGAGTAAAGAATGAATGAAACAAATGGTTCTAATATTTGTTTGAAATTATAACTGAAAACTCAACTGAACATCGCAGGCCTGCATCATCGTTGCAAAAAAATTGTCAAGAAATGAATTTATGCAAATTATTATTATCATTATTATTATTATTATTATTATTATTATTATTATTATTATTATCATCATCATCATCATTATCATCATCATCATCTACAATTTCACACCAGTTGCCGAGTAGTTATCGCTGGAAGCTGAGTGGCTATATGTTTCTTCACGTCTTCAGCCCTCTTCTCATTTAATTTCATCCCTCCTTCACCCATCACAGCAATGCTTTGGCTCGTAAGTTCATCACCCGTTTGGTGTATGTGGGGGGTGTTTTGTTTCATTTTTTTTCTTTCACCCCCTTTGTTTGGCCACTTCTAACAGCTTGGATCGTTGTTCTTATATCTTTATCATTTCCCCCCGTATTCTTGCAGTTCCTAGCAGTGCTATTGCCAATACCGTGTCCATCAATCCTGTTATCCTCATTTCTTCCAATCTTGCTTCAAGTGTCTTAGGTACGGTTCCGTGTGCACCTATTACGGTACTGCCCTGACTATTATGTTCCAACTGTCTTCAGTTCTTTAGCTAGATTCTGGCATTTTCCAGTTTTCTCTCTCTTTGTCAACCCTGCTGCTGCTGCTGCTGTTATTATTATTATTATTATTATTATTATTATTATTATTATTATTATTATTATTATTATTATTATTATTATTTGGAATCTCACACCAGTTGCCCGGTGGTAACCGCGGGAGTTTGAGTGACAGCAAGTCTCTGCAAGTCTCCAGCCCTCCTCTCATAGTACTCATAGGTCACAGTAATTTTGCGATTTACAGTTTCACACCGGTTGCCCAGTGGTTATCCCTGAAGGCTTAGTGTCAATAAGTCTCCTCAGGTCTTCAGCTAACGTCTCCTCTTTCTTTCACCTATAATGTCAAGGCTAAAATTTGTTGCAGTATTTATATCTCTAGCACCTTCCTCAGTATCCGTGCAGTTCCCAGTAGTGCTATGGTCTGTACGGTCTCAATCCTTCCCCTAATCCTGATCTCCTCCAGTCTCACCCTCAGCGTTTCGGGGACTGTTCCTAGTGCGCCCACTATGACCGGTACTACCCTGGTTTTCATGTTCCACTCCTTAACTCTATTGCTAGGCCCTGGTATTTTTCCCGTTTTCCACTCTCCTTCTTTTTAACTCTATGGTCTGCAGGTACAGCAACGTCTACTATTTGGCAGGCCTTCCTTTTTTTTGTCTACTATTACTAAGTCCGGTCTTTTTGCCTGGATGAGGTGGTCAGTTTGGATGTCAAAGTCCCAGAGTAGTTTGTGGTTGTCATTCTCCAAGACTGCCACTGGCTTGTGCTGATACCACTTTTCCACATGGTTAAATCCCATTTGTTTGCTTAGTTTCCGGTGTATTATCGTTGCTACTCTATTGTGTCTATGCTTATACTCCTTCTGGGCGAGTTGACTACATTCACTAGTTATGTGGTTTACTGTCTCATCTCTTTCACCGCACATGCGGCATTTGCTGTTTGTCTGTGTTCTGTCGATTTTTGCTTTTATGTAGTTTGTCCTTATGCTTTTGTTTTGGGCTGCCATGATGAGCGATTCTGTTTCTCTCTTAAGGTTTCCCTTTCGTAACCACGTCCATGATTTCTCGTCTGCTATATCTTGTATCTGCCTTTTAAACTCGCCATACAATTTTTTCTCTTCCCATCTTTCTTTTCTTGTTTGCTGTACTGTTCAATTGTTTTCTACTTTATTGTTTGTTGCACTATCTCTCGCACTCTTTATGATTTCTTCTCTATTCGTCTGCACATCCCTTTCTAGGACTAATTTTGCTCTCTGAACACAGTCTTCTAAGCTGATGAGCCCCCTGCCACCATCTTTTCTCATAACGTATAGTCTATCTGTATCATCTCTTGGGTGTAATGCTTTGTGCATTGTCATAAGTTTCCTAGTTCGACTATCCATTTAAACTGTTCTTATCATCATTGTTCTTCCTACTACAAGTATTACTACTTTCTTGTCTGTTTCTTTATTCGAAAAATTTTCAATAACACAATAATAGAAATGACGCTGTAATAACTGGTGGGGCGCTTTATGTGAAAGATACCGCAAAAGCAACATTATTGACAAATCTAAGATCAACTATAAATTGAAAAACATCACAATGCCAATAAACTACGACTACAAACTAATACTAACTGAAAAAAGTGGAAGTATATGAAAAATCAGTTGGAAAACCAACTCCTACTGATACAACAAGGGATACAAAGCCTAGCATAGGAGAAAAATGGATTTAAATGGGAAAGTCGACTCATAAGCAATCTGAATGGATTGAAAAAGGATTTAGCTGAACATGATAGAAGATATCGAATTTAAAACAAAACGATGAATTTAGAGGAAATCTGAAAACTTCAAAAACAACGTGAAGAAATTAACATGATCCAGGGTATTATTTGTCCAAACGGACAAGACAAGAAATATATATATATATATATATATATATATATATATATATATATATGTATATATATATATATATATATATATATATATATATATATATATATATATATATATATATATATATATATATATATATATATATATAATGGTATCGGTGCAGTTCAAAAGATTCTTGGAGAAAATATATATGATGGTGTTAAAAAAAAATACTGGAAAGATAATCAACTCAGAATCAAAGACAATATTTGAAGAATGAGAGGTAAATTGAATGAATATTGTCAAAAACACAAGTCCACATATCCGTGAAAGACCATAAGGAAATCTTCAGAGCTAAGATATAATGTAGACTGATCAATACTACGAAATCGGTGATGGGTTGAATTAACAAAAAGATAATTGAAGACATAAGCAAAAAATATATGAAATACTAAAAGTAAACGAATAAAAAATCTCTCACGAAATTACAAACTGGTTCAGCGACATGAAAGAGAACAACAACTCAAATTTATACAACAAGACATCAAAGGGATTTTACTCATCCATGATAGACAATGCAATAACTCGTAGAAATAAGTGAATATGTCAAAGAAATTATAAAGCAGTGCAAAAATCAATAAAGATACGTCCACATCGATGAACCTTGGATTGAAAAAACGCCAAAAACTTCGATGCTGCAGTGAGATCCTACAATGGTGCTGAAACATCATAATTCGTAGAAATATACATACTACACGTGGTAAAAGACAATATAAACAAAAAGGAAATACAGGTTTCTCAGAGACGAATTCCTTATAATACTGAGAATTGAAATCAACCGACAAACAGACGAAATAAGGATAGAAATGATTTTTTATACAAAATTTCAGGTACATAGGGTTAAAATAGAAGTAATAACACAACTCAAAGGAGCAAAATTCATCGACCTAATACTGTATCTAAAAAAAGCATGTATAAACCCTACAAGAAAGCAAATACACACCAATACACATACACATTTCATTCACCCCCCCCCACTATCCATTATAATCAAATACTCAGGAGTATTTGCATGGGACTTACAGATAATTCAGTGGATGAAGAAGAATTTAACAGTAAAAAACAATGATATGACACAGTATCTAAAAAAAAACTGACAAATACCCCGAATCCACAATTCAATGAAAACACGAAAAGACAAAAATACAAACGGGAATAAGATCCCAGAAACTTCAAACACACAAGCTATGCAGAATCTCCAAAGTGAACAGCACTAAAAAAAGGCTTCAGCTACATAAACAACTTTGAGTATAGTGTTAAAATTCATAACAATAACCTATCAAACTGAAAAGATCTAATCATCAACGGCAATGCCGTTGTGGTATCAGATATAATCTAACTACAGGAAGGCAAATACAATATACATGACAGAAATCAAAAAAAAAAGAGATCTGAGCAAAACAAAAATGTAGATCATATGGAAGGGAAGATTTACAAAGCAAAGACGATCATTCAACAAAGAAAATTATTATAATCAAACAGCATGATCAAGATACGTGTAGAAAGCAAACGAACAGGCAAGAACATCCCATGAAGAATAATGAAACAAGATTATGTTAACGTAACGAAAAACACATGTCTCCTCTTCAAGAAAAGCTTACAATAATATCATACCGAGGCAACAAATAACTATCAAACTGGATATGTGGATAAATATCAAACTGCAGACTCCAAAACAAGAGCATGCAAGAAAACAAGATGATAATAACTGTTGTGATGACTGCCGCTAACGCAATAAAAAATCCTAAAGATCTTGTAGCAACAAATTGAAACACAAGAAAGTATCTCAAATATACATATTGAAAAAAATAAAAAAGACAAAAATACAATAATTAAAAGTGCATTTCAAAATAAGAAAACACCAACAGGAAGCAACAACGAACTAGCAAATTGCAAAGAGAATAAATAGTTAAGCCTAGTTATATATATGAAAAGTTGAATACATATAAAAAATTAACTTAAATAACATGAATATACGCATAGACACATCAATAAAAACAAAACAATCAAAATGAAAATTATCCAATTTTTCACAAAATACGGCAGATGGAATTGCATAATGACAGCAAATTGAGACAGAGAAGTTACGACGACAGCAATTCATAATACTACAACAAAAACATTCAAGCAATATGATGAATAAAACAACCAAAAATATAAAGCATACGAATATACTTATAGCTACGTATATCCACGGATATATATAAAAGGAAAACAGAAAAAACTAAAATTTTGAATCAAAGAACACATATGCGTAAACAGACAAGACACGGATTAAGAAAGAATAAAACAAAGAAAATCGAAACGAAAGATGAAAGAGAAGGACGTATCTAAAGGATACGGGAAGAATAAACGGATAATTTCGACAGAAGTAAAGTTACATTTTTGGGTACATGTAGCATATTTAATATTTGCATTCACTATTTCCCCAAAAGGCATTGGTGAAAAATGATGAATTACTCAATCACAGTAACACGCTAAAAGGTGCCCACAACTCTTAAGACGGACGACATATAGTAATTCCAAGCTCGAATGAGTTAGTCCAACTATCATCTAGGTACAAGAAGGAAGAAAATTTCATATTCGAAATCATGCGTTTTAATTGTAAACTCGCCTTATGATTACAGACCCATATCTTGGTTACTGATGCATTATCTTGGGGTCATTGGATAATTTGATGTGACTTATATATATATATATATATATATATATATATATATATATATATATATATATATATATATTGAGACCAGTGGGAAGGCAAATGACAAATAACTGCTTTATCCCCATTATCTCATCTTACTTATTCACCGTCCATATTTGGACTATTTGTTTCTCAACGGGGGACTGGACCCATGACCCAACCAAAATAATCATAAACGCATTGTTTCATTATGGAATTCAATTCAAAATGAACTTCTGTTTTTCATTGAGCAAATCAGCCCAGCTTTATCCATGCATTACGATTTTGTCCCATATTTTTCTCAAAGCCAAAAATTTCATCATTAAGAAATCGATATAAATCCGACTGAAATAATTATAAATGCTTTATAATATTATCAAACACTATTTAGAATATTACTAATAGATCCACAAAGTTCACCCCAGGGAGTGAGGAAGTGGTTACATGTCTTTCCCGATGGCATTAACATTATTTGAACTTGAACTGCCGGGGTCGAATCTCAAACTCCCCCGATTTTTTTTCCATGCTAATAACTTTTATATTTTTTCTACTTCCTCTGATTTTTAATACTTACAGGTGAATATTCTTGGGAACGATTTAACGCAATATCACCCACATCCTGTCGTACGACTAATCAGACTGGAGATGAATTGATCGCAGTAGAGGAGGACAATAAAATATATCGACCAAAACATGTTGTTGAGTGAATGAGTTTTTCCTTCGTTTTTTTTTGGGGGGGGGTCAGCATTTATGGAGGATTAACCATTTGGCAAAGTTGGCATTTCTTTTCATTCTGAATTTTGACTTTATTTTTGTATGTAACAGCAACGGTTTCAATGACCAGGGAAAAAGAGTGATGTCATGTATAAATTACACGTCGACCTAGGCAAAATCTGATAACGAATTCACTCCGAATTCTAAAGCCAAAAATCAGTAAATCCAATTTCTCAGAACCATTTTTAAGGGAATTGTAATGAGTTCAGGAAGTTTTTGAATAATATTGTATGGAACAATCAATTCTGTTTCTTTTACTTTTTAGATTTTGATAAGGCAAAAGAGTTTGACCTTAGCACTGCCAAGCTTGTTCATTGTTTGTTCGTTGAAAGGGCAACATTTCATGATTTTATTTATGATTGAAACATTATCAGTATATTTTTAATGATTACTGGTTTATTTAAGAGCCATCGTCGTGAGTAACTTTTTCTTAAACAAAAAATCATTGAAATTTTCCATTCAATACCTGTTTGTTTAATCGTGATAACACTTGAACAATTTTATGGAAGATGTAAATCTAGATAAACTTGTAAATTAATCAAAAAAGATTCAGAAACGCTGTTGTTGACGATAAAAATTGATTTTTATCGCCAGAAAAGAAGATTTTAAATCATTTCATTCGTTATACGAGCCGAATCTTACCTTCTGAGAAAAATGCAAGATCTAAACTAATCCTTCTATCTGAATAATTGAATCTAATCAGGAAATCATCGCTGTTATTTAATAAGGATTCAGTAGAATTTCTGTTGAAGTAAACGTCCACATTGAAAATAAATTATCCTTGAATTACAAATCTTATTGACTATTCATATATTACCAACCAATGTACTTCCAAAATTATTTGTGATCATTGTAGTGTCAACATTGGGACATAAGTGAAAATAAGATATTCAAAAGTAAAAAAAAACTATCTTACACTCTGTCTGTTTCTGTTGAAAGTGGGCGAGTATATACACACACACACACACATATATATATATATATATATATATATATATATATATATATATACACACACACACACACATGAAATTAGTATTTTTTCAGACTTGTCACCTCTTGTTACCTTTTATTTCCAAAGTCCGCCACCACCACCAAGCCTTGCAGTAATCTCCCGTCAACCCTTGCCTTACAATTCCCTATTCCTCTCACTGACATTTGGTGGTTACAATTTTGCAGTGCAATTGGAGAAAAAAACTTACTGGATTTTGTTGTAGCTGTATCTTATCATGTTTCATCTTATTCTTTCAGCCTCATATTTCACATTCATATTCTTCTTTACTCCCTGGACCAAGCTATTTCAATATCCTGCCTTTTGAACATTGGCATAACCTGAACTTGTGACACATATATAGCCAGCCCGCGTAATCACTTAAAAACTGAGGAAACCTTCGTTAACTACGATGAAAATTTCTGACATCGGGATCCATATATATATATATATATATATATATATGTGTGTGTGTGTGTGTGTGTGTGTGTGTGTGTGTGTGTGTTCGACAAAATTATTGAACCATCTCTTCTATTTCTGTACTATATCAATGAAACATGAATGAACGAATGCCTGAAAAACATATTTGTGCGTATTGCAGGTTTTTACATATTATGTCCCTCTTGCTGGTTAATTGACTATTATGAAGTTGGATAAAACGGAAAAGCTGCATTTGCCAAACCTTTCCTTTTTGCTTCCGCCCATCAACATGAGTCGTCGTGGAAAGTGATATAATAACCATACGAATTAGACAATCGACCAAGAATGGATTCGATATACTGAGACGAATCAATCCCTACATTATATCCCTGTTCTGTCCAAATTTATGTCCGGAGGCAGCCTGAAGATGCTATCAATCCTGAAGGTCTTTCCATGACAAATGAGCATAAAGGTAGACCTGTGAATAATTGGGTTGCAATATCATAGTATTCAGTTGATTCAGCAGTAGCTCTACACGGCACAGAGGGGATGCCCTGGACTATCTTCATTTTTACTGACCAGTTGAATCTTGTGCTGTGAATACTCTTCTTCAGTGATTGTGCAACTATTTACACTGCTGAAATCCTTATAACACAATTTGAAACGCAAACCAGTGAACTTCAACACCTCCATTAACCTCTGCAATAACCAAATAAGGAGTATCTGATGTTCATTGTCTTGTTTTTTTTTGTTTTGATTTTCTTCCCTTCTATCCAATAGATATCCACACATTGACAACGTCTTCTAGTGTTCTGAGAGAGCAACTGAAAACATTGGAAAATAGTGTGATCAGAGAAAAGCTCTCCTTTTTTGGATCACTACAAGTCCACCATTTCAGAAAACTAGCGCAAACACTGCCAAACAAAAACTAAGTGAATAATTGAGCATTAGGTTACTGTTTTCAGGAGGTGGGGATCGTAAAAGAGCGGGAAACTTTTTTTTATAGAAATGATGGAGGGTGACTGTTTCGATATTGGGCCCTCGTAGCATTGGCATGACCTGTATGAGTGACACATCTATATCCAGTAAGTCGGAATAACTTAGTAAACGGAGAAACCTTTGTTGACTATGACGAAAATTCCGGTTGACAGTTCTTTCATATACATATATATATATGCATGTGTGTATGCGTGTGTGCGTGTGCGTGTGTGTGTGTGTGCGTGTGTGTTTGCAAATGAAAATCCATTTGATGGAACGGAATAAACTTCCTATTATATCGTATCAATAGCATGTTTAAGGCTTCTGTGCTATTAATCGGGAGTGAAACCTTGTAGTAAATTCACCAATATTAGATACCATCTTCGAAATTAGTTAGCATACGTTATAAATAGCATATATATATATATATATATATATATATATATATATATATATATAGTTCTATGTGTATTGCTTTTTAGTGAATGTGTGTCTCGTTACGGATATACAGATTAGTAGCTTCACTGGCTTTGTATGACCGCTCCTTGTATTACATCGGGGATTATTAAGCAAAAACGTACTTTCCTAAAAAAAAACACTTGGGGCAGTATTTGGGTAGGGTATTATAGGTTGTGAAGTATGGTGACTGATATTGAAAATAATGCGATGAAAATAAAAGGAAGACACAATTCCAACTTCCTGGTTCAAATCAAAGCTTGCTATTCATGGAATATCACAATCCGAAGGTTTGTGTCACAGATAAGGGACTTCCTGAAGCGAATTCTAGAAGTGAATATTTTGAAAATAGACAAACAAATTGGGTATACTTTATGTTCACACATTTTGCCTCCTTTTGTCTTTTTTTAAAAACTTACTTGTCTTCTGTCTTCTGTGTAGTACCGTCGCACCACAGCAAATACTCTATCGATAAGGAATACAGCAGTGAAAATCGTAAAAGTGCTTGATTCATATAATTGAACACAGCTGCTATCCAAAAAAAAAATGTGTGGCACGTAGAGAGTAAAAAGGTAATGTAGCAACATACACATAAAATTAATTACCCAAATATACTCATAAATGAACGTCTTATTTGTGTAACCTGGAGTCAGTATACAATATGCTAGAATGCCTTTTCAGATGTTAGCGTTAACATTTGCAGAAATTTTATCCAGAATCATATCATATAAGAACTTTCAGCCCCAACAATTCAACTGATGCCCCTGAATCTTCCTTGCATAGCACCTACATTTGGCCTATGTCAGGCTTGACAAACAAGGTTACACTTACCTTTTTGGCCTTTATCTCGGGAAAATATACAAACACATAGGCACATAAGCTCACATACGCATACAAACACTCACACACGTATATATATATATATATATATATATATATATAAATATATATATATATATAAATATATATATATATAGATAGATAGATATATATATATATGTATATATATGCATATATGTATGTATATATACACACAAACACACACACACACACACACACACACACACACATATATATATATATATATATATATATATATATATATATATATATATGCTTCTTTGCATTTTACTGAGCCAAGTTAAGTTAGCACCTGTCTTATTGTTGATTGAGTTATATCCGATTATGTCAAGACCGGGTTTAGTTCATGTCCGAATAATCGTAGGTAATAGGAGTTAAATCATAAGATAAAATGTTCTTGTTAGGAATCAGAGTTTCCAGTTGATGAAAACTATTTATGTCGAGATTTGTTCAACTTTCTAAAGCCTGTCTAACCTTTACTCCCATCTGAGTTGAATCATAACTCGTGCCCGTTTCTGGAAAGAAAGCAGACACCCCTAAGCGAATTCTCCAATTGATTTCTTTGCAATTATATGGAGGAAAGAGTTATATGATTCATCCCAATTATTTTGCCTCCATTTAACTTTCTTGAAAGATCTACAGAGATATTTGCGTTCGTTAATTGTGACTCAGCAATTATCTTCTATCCTTTTGTTACCTACATTTTGATACGTCAATGAAGTATTTTTTCTCTTTTATTCCAAGTTTCTTTTTTTTCTTTATTTTAGTAAACATCTTCCAGTTTTGCTTACCCGATCATATTCCATGCTGAATAAAAATGATCGCTAAATATAAAACTTTTTTGCAGTAAAGAATATATAAATACACTAATAGATACAGAGATAAATAGATTAAAGAGAATTGGTTGCCTCATTTTGCCTGAAATCTCCTATTATACCAAATGTCAAAGGAAGACAAATAACCCAGCTCGGCTGATGTCGACAGGGAATAAGGTCACATTAAGCATGAACATTCTCTTCCGTCAAGCCACGGTGAATATGCCATCATTTCCCCGAATCGGGGTTGCCATTTGGTATTTTTTAGGACCAAAAATGAGCAAATTTGGCATTGAACAAAGTTATCTAGTTTTAACAGATTTGTTACAGAGGGGAAATTTACAAAGGATAATAGGCTCTTACATATACAAAAAGAAAAGAAAAATATGCATATTAATCCATACTTCTTGCGAACTTATGCAGACTAGTGATTTAAAATTATCCGACTATCTTAGTACTAGAGATACTTAATTTGGTCACAAACTGTACAAAATTGTTTTGATGATGGATTTTAATCTAATATCATTTTCGTACTGGATTTACTTGATATGGTCCTTATTAATAAGAATTTGGTCTGATGATGACTTTTAGGTTATTTGAATGATTTGGTACTGAATCCTCTTTATTTAGCCCCAAGACCCTACGAATTCCATACGGGCAAGGGATCTTAAGTTATTCAATTATTTTGGTACTAAAGCTACCTAATTTGGTCCCAAGACCATACAGATTACGTCTGGTGATTGTTTTTCAAGTGACTTCTTTATTCTGTTTCTCAAGCTCTTTAATATGGTATCCAAACTTTACAGATTTGTTCTTATGTCACGAAACACACATTGCAATCACCCACTTGAACTGATTTTACTCTTTTTCCCTCTCTTACTCTCTCTCTCTCTCTCTTTCTCTCGCTTTCCACCCCCTTTCTCTCTCACTAACTCTTTTGTTCTGACGTTGTTGATTCATTTAGATTGTTCCTAGATTCCCAGGAAGTGCCAACAATTAAGCAGTTAGCAGCATGGTGAATGAAGTACGCGATTGAAAAGCAAAAAGGGAAAGACAAATATCCATATCTTCTCCCCACCATTCAGCAATCGGTTGATTAGTGGGTAGAGTAAGTAACGCCATCCCAGGCGTTTAACACATTTGATTCATTTCGCATATTACTTGAACGCGTGGAAATGATCGATACGGTGAAACTTGTGATTCGTGGAACCGGGCAGAAACAGCTGGAGCCATAGTCAGCATAAGGGGATTTTTCCATTTTTCACCTGCTACGAATGTTTCAAGATCTGTGGGAGCAACATTCACTTTTTTCGAACCGAACTGAGAAATCTCCAAAGAAAGAAAAGTTTAGTTTAATTAGATTGAAAGAAGGGGTTTGCTAATTCAATAACAGAGTTTACTTGGAATGTAAAGAAAGAGAAAACAGACATCACGTTCCATTGATTCAGTCAACCACCACAGCAAATCAGCAAATACTGATTTTGAAAGTATTTGAAAATTAAAGCAAGTTTTTTTTTCACCCGGTGGTTGATTGTGTGAAATCATGTAATGTTGGCAATACTGCCAAAAGCAAATATCAAATAATATGTAAACAACATTGTCCGTAAACAGTTCCAAACTGCATTATGTCCTTGTTTGTCACATTTTGTAGACTTTCATTTTAGTTGCGTTGTACCATTTCAGCTGTATGTGCCTGCATTTACATCCACAGTGTAGATTCCCAAGTGACCGACTGCATCGTTGATAGCAAAGGATACAGAATTGAAGAGAGACGGTCGAAGCAAGTGACAGAAATTGGACATCAGGAAATGAGTTTGGGTGGAGACTGATAATCCCCAACCTTTGTTTCTGCTGACAGCAAGCTTTGTTGATCTAAGAAAGTTGTGTACAAATGCGAATAACCACAAACGTTCTTATACCAGTCATTTTTATCTGATCTCATTTTTTTAAAACGTTCTTTCAAACTTTTCATATCGAGATATCGGATAGAATTTATATTTCTAAGAGATTAGTTCAAACTTCACATGTATCTAATGCATGACTTATCTCGTACTCATTGTTCCGTCCAATTCTGACTAAAAAGTCAAAACAGATTACTACCACTAGTATCATACATGATTTTCATCAAACACTTTTTCCTTCATTGATAAAATCCCAGCTCTCTTTTTCCCCTATCCATCTCAAATTAGCAGCCAGAAAAGTACCGTCTAAATTGTCTCCGAGGCAAAACCAGGATGAATAATTTTTCACGGGCTAAAATCAGTTTTTCCTGAACTGCAAAGATCGTAACCAACCAAAATTGAGGAATTCATTTTTTAAATATATTTCAAAGTGCATGCAGATTTGCAACTCTTATCTGATAATCAATCCAAGATTATCCACATCGCCTCTATCATTTTCCTTGACAGCATTAAGTCTGTGATGCTACGAAGAAGGAAATTACGGATTCCTATTTCTTTAGTTTTGACCTCTATCACAGTTGTGAAAAGATTTCGTTTTTTGAATTTTTGCACACTATGTTTGCAATCCAACCAGGTTAACTAGAAAATTATTTCCAACTTTATAAGATATTGAAAAAAAAATCACAGAAGTGCCACGAATTCATATATCTAATTTATTTCCTTTTTTTCTCTCTGTTTTCGTTTTAAAAATAGCTTTTACTCATGGTTTCGAAAAGGATGACATTAATGGAATGAACATATTGTTGAGTCTTTACGATTATTAGAATGATTTGATATGCGAGCTTTGAAATATATTTTTCCAGTTAATCATGACCGTTTGTTACATAATTATGAAAGTATATTCTGGCATCGAATAATTAGATGATTGAGTTGTCAGTTCTTCACTAATCTATCTCATATGATTTATAGCGTAACGATTCTTGATATGAGCAAAGTGTATGAAAATCTCTTTTTTAGGGCAAATCCCATTGTGCACTCAACGAATAATTGAGTTGTCATTGAGCTGTGTGATTAGGGTAGGGTTTTTTTTCGGTAAACTTGTATCATGTCAAAAGGGTGATCATTAAAAATGTGTACAAATAAAGTCTGTGTTCCGACCACACCAAAGATTATCACACAAGTTCATGCAAGAGAAACCTCGTCACTGGTCTCCATACTCTATTATGAGATATCTTTTAGGGGACAAGGCGCATTCCCTTTTCTTATATTGTTGCAGACTGATGATCATTAAAAAATAAACAAAGCATTACAATAATATATTGTTTTCAACGGTCGACTTCATGTAGGACTGAAAAAACGTTCTCGAAATGTTACATATTTATATGCGATTTTGTTCGTTTTGTGCGACAACGCTCATCACCTTATTTCCTTTAATGTTTGTTTTGAAATTCTTCTGTCGATATAGTTTTTATGGATTCTGTTTTGATTGAAATGCCGATCCTATTTTTCTCATTTTCTTTTTTCGATCGACACTCCCTCAGACACTGATTCTGAAAAAGTATTCGTGCGTCAGATAGAACGGATTGAGAGTAAATTCGAAAGAAATTAATTTGAAAAATGAACACATTGATTTTAAAGAAAAGAAAGAAAAAAGAAATAGAAGAGACAAAATCCACAAAGATGAGTTATCTAAATTATGTTTGTTCGGACCAAGTTGTCCCCGTGTCACGTGATGCATGACGCCATCACGGGGAACTTATTCGTACGAGTGGATTTCCGTTATCAGAGATGCACAGTTTTTGTTATTGCATATACCCTCTTCCTGCGTCTTCCTTCTCTCTGTTTCTGTCTCTTTTGTAACAACATTCTCATTGTACAAAGAAGCAAATTAAGCTCTATGCACTACACGGAATACACGGAATGTTGATTCTTATATCATTCCTACAAGATTAATGAAGACCGAATTATTGTAGAGCTAAGTTTTTGTTTCACAATGCTCGATTGGTCGTCGGAAATACAACTTCGACTACATCATACGGCCAAAAGTCTGCAACTACCCTGCTGTTAACCCATACCTTGGTTCAGAAGTTGATTCATGCTTTTCACCCTGGGGCATCAGTCAAAACTGAATGGAAACTGCCCAAGCTGGGGTTCGAGCCCAGTTCACCGATTCAACCGCTTAGCCGTTAACTGTTAGTCCGCTGATATCTCTATACAATGATATACGTTAAAGAACCGGACAACGGAACTCCCAAGCTCTGGCTTGATTGATGATATTTTGAAAATAGGATAGTCTTCGAATGAGCAGAGAACGAGGTCGATGACCCGGAGCCTAAACCGATTCCTGAACGTAGACAGATTCCGGAAAAGGTGAATAAAGATGTCAAAGGTTACTGTATGTGCTAATTCCATATCAACGATATGAAGATTCCCTCTTATCCCCGACAACCTATCATTTGATGCCCAGGGATATTCTTTCCAGCTTATCAATGAATGCAGAATTTGCTGCAGTGGAGAATTTGAATCCCACCCTTGACCGTCTGAAATGTTAAACTGCCTGAAGATAGGAAGCAAGAATCGAAGATCTTAATGAGCGATCACTTGAAGACAAGCCCGAATTCTAAAATTACAACTATTATCCATAATACTAATATTTTTGAATGTACAAACATCTTTGTAATGGTTGATGTGATGATTTGAATATTATCTCCTCTAGATTGAGAAATGAAACAGCCAGAGTTCTGATTCAGAACAAAAATTACGTTGTACCTAGGTCTCTATCTGACGAACAATTCAATTTCAGATATTACTCAGCTTCTCTTTGCCATCATTCAATGATTTGTATTTCTATAGTTTGGTAGTTTATTAAGAAGGTAGGGAGAGAGAGAGGACATAAACGGGGATTAGGTAGTTTGTAGGACATATAGAAGAGAGATGATAGAATTTTACTAAGTCTCACCAAATTTAGCTGACTAAAAGTAACTTTCTAAATATCATCTACGTCAAGAGTTATTGATAATTCCTAAGACTACGTTCGTTTAGGAAATGGCAAACTAAATATAGCACCCATTGAGACTCACTGTCTCTATCACCGTTGCCAACGCCAGAAATGGTCACCGAAACCAAAGCTTTGACTTCAAAATTCCAATATACTGATCAAATATTCAGTTTCAGAAACCACCAATCATAGCTATCAAGGGGTTTCTTCAGTTTTTATGTGATTTTAGCAAGGTGGTCACCTCTGTATGTGTCCCACCGATGGAGTTGGGGAGCTGAAAATTTAAACATTTTCTCTTTATTATATCAAGAAAAAAAATCAAGTTCGTTCTTTGATTCCCCGTTCATTATTAGTAGCAGTGGCGTTCAATTTACAATATAAATCTATGCTTAATTGGTGCCATAGTTATTTTCCTGTGGTTTTTACTCTTGTTCTTTGGAAATTCAAACATTTTGTAAGCAAAACCCTACAAAACATTAGATAATTATCCTATTCACTGATCATCTTCCTTTTCAACTCTTTTTAATTGATCTCCTAACAAAGCATGCTGCTTAGAAGCGTCAGTCCCATGATTGTTTCCATCAAGTGACTCACCAGACCTGTATGAGTACGTTTCAATATTTACGATGGTTATTCAAGATCATTTCAGCCCCCTTCTGTTCGGAGATTGGTATAATACAAACTTTCGAATTTCTAATCTCGCTAAATTGTGTTAAGTTCAGTATACACTACCTTTGTTTCAAAATAGTCGCGTGCATCTGCTTATATATTCTCCATAGAAAATGTGACAACTATATCCGGTCAGAGATACTTTTGATTATGGATGAATTGATATATAAGCTTATAAAATCGATTTGAACGATATACAAAGTAGGCTGTTGAGATAATTCTTCAAATTCTTCAAAGATTAAAAAAAAAGATGAGAAATGACGAAACTCTTTCGGTAAATAAAACGACATAGACATTTCTGCGAATAATTTGCTCTATTTTTTCTGAAGAGAATAAGGAAGAGTGGTAGAAAATATAATGAATTTCAATCTTCACTGATGATATCGATTTTCATCAATTGTCCATTTTTTTTTCAATTGAAATTCTATTGAAAATCTTTCCTCAAAACTGTTCTACATACGGAAATATTTGCAGACCTGCATTCAAATTATCAATTGGTAAAATTGAAAGAATCTTTTGTCTGGACTTTTCTATCAAAAACAGTTATAATTAGAAAGCACTCAGTTCTCATATCCGTCTGCCAGCGCCGTCCACATCCGAAAAAATAAATGCATATCAAATATCAGAGATCGGGGACAGAACTCTCAATGTACAAATATTGAGTTACTTCACTTGAAATTCAAATTTAACCATTCCATTAACTATTCCCTTCCAACCTTTTTTACTCTGTAATAACGGAACTATCTTGCGATTGAAAACGAATTCCTGGATCCGCTCGAAAATCAAATCACTTTTTTCAGTAGCTCATTGCCTTCTTTTCATTGAAGTTGATTTTTTTTTTTTTACAATATATCATGTTGGTAGATGAATGGACGGACGGTTTCGAGTGACAACATATACCTCTCCGAATTTTTTTCAATGAGGGTAATAGTGATATTATACATTATTTTGAATTCTTTTCATGTTTTACTTCGTAATGAAGGCATTAAGCTGAAATGAGCTGACGTCTGGCTAAAGCTCTGTCTTTTCAAACTAGTTTTCTTATCAAAGGTTTTTCAACCTGATTAGTTATTACGGCCACCACCTCCTACTGTGCATTGGTAATTAAGTTATTCAGTTAAAAGGACCAAGGAATGCAGAATTATATTTTTTGAATAGAATAAGGCACCCTTTCATCTCCGTAGACAATGGAAACATACTGAAGTGAACTCTCCTTTATTCCTTGGGTAGAATTTTCAAAATGAATGTACACACAATACAAAAGTCCACTGCGAAAGTAATTCGTGAATCCACCCTTGAAAAAAATCCTAAACTCCAGACAAAGAGAATTCTGATGAAGTAAAAAGTTTTTCTAGCGTCCGAAGGTTTTGTTATTAAGAATTTTGATGAAACAGAACTCCTACGGTACTATGCCGGTTCCTATAGATCGATGCAGCAAAATTTTATAATGTATCTCTTTGATCTTTATCATGATACTATTAGTGAGTGACGTTCTCATAGTCAGTCTGGAAAATGACAAACGTTTTTTTGACAAAACCCGGGAATTTTTGCATAGATGTTCTTTCTTTATTTGTTCAGAGTTAAGAATAGACAAAGATTTCTTCAGACAAATCATCAAGGCTTCATGCGAATAAAATGCCTATAGAATTGTCGAAGAAGAAAACAATTCTGTCCATACTTGACTTTTTCCATTACTGATAGTGATGATTATGTTGTTGAAAAAAATGTACGATTTGTTTCATTTGAAACCCATTTTTTATTGGTCGTCAAAAATGAGAATTTACGGTGGATTCTCGTTCTGTTTTAAGGGCACTATTGATGACCTGCTTTGGTGGCACATTTTGTTTTTACATTCCTGAGGGATTTTCGCCGTAAGTCATTCTGAAGCAGCAACACATGAAGATTTCACGATAGAGTTCAAATTAATGAAACCTCAAAATATAACCGCCGACATCAATCTCCCCTATTGTCTTCTACTCTTCCTGTATTTGTGCTTTCATGTAGTGCCTGCCCGATGTGTTTTCTAAAAATTTGCAGATATATTCAATACACAATCAATTACTTACCCTCATGTATTGTTATCGTAATTACTTTTTGATTCATTAATTCAATTGAAAACCTATGACTTGTATATCTGGCATTAGACTGTGAAAGTGTTCTAAACAGTCACATTTATCTGTACACCTTGGTTTCTCATTATTGATACATTTCATTTAAAATCCACTCGTTGTAACGTTACAATTACTCTTTTCAATCCCTAAATGTTCTGTAATAACGAGTGTTGATTTCGGTGACCCTTGTCCCGGAGAATGATTGATCCCCAGCTGAATGAAATCATGTAAGGTCTGGAAGAAAAAAGACAGAGCAAGGAAAAAATGTTTAATGACTAAATTTTCTCAGATATTTTTATAATATTCACTTCCATAAGATACAAGGAGAAAGTTTTTTCGAAAAATCTAGTTCTAAATTCTGAAACTTGTTAACTAAGTTTAAATAATTTCTATCTAGATGTATTCGATTATCATGATGTAAGTTTTGTCCAGACATCAGTCATCCTTTTGGTTCATTTCTTCAACGCAACCTTTTGGTCGCTGTGCACTTTGATTTTTTTTTTCACGGAGCTGAAACATGAAACCTGATCAAAAGATTGACCCGAGGACCGAGGACTATTCAACGTTCACAAGAGACTCTGATGCTCAAAAACAGAGAGATCACAAAACAGAACAGTATACAAGAGCAAAGACGGGAGTCAGATGGCAGGGATTCAGATGGCAGGGAGTCAGATGGCAGGGAGCAGGTCCTGTTGCAAGGATGCCAGACACATTGAGAATACCCAGCGATCATATGCAAAACTATGACCAGAAAAATATAAGATATCGTGATTAAATTGACAAGAGAGCATTGGCTTTGCACCACTCATGATAAAAAGGTCTGACGAATATTTGAGGAGTTCTATGTCAAATGACGATCAATAAAAGGCTGGTATTGGATGATGATGATGATGATGATGCTGATGATGATGATGATGAAATGGAAGTCTTTGACCGATACTTGGGGGTGATTGATCCTGGAATTGTTTGCGAAGCACTGTTCTGTATTTCGGTAATTCCTTTTTTGCATCTCATCTGGTCGGTTGCTAAAATTGCTGGTCCTAAGTCTTGACAATTCAATAGGTGATACAAATTCATATTTCTCACACAGGAAAAAAAAAAGATATTCAGTGAAAGTTAATTTCTCATTTCGCTAATGATTCCGTCGGTGGTAGTCCTCTGAAAAAAGAAATATCAGTCATTTGCTCAAACACAAACGGACTTTCAAAAGGTTCATTGGAGATCATTCTCTCGTTCCAGGAAAAAAAGTAAAAAGTCTCTTGTTTTTTTTCAAAGGTAAGAATCTTGTTCGATTTTTTAGATTGCTAGAGAATCATTTACCATTCTCTTTATTCCTGTATTCACGGATATAGATAGATTTATAGATAATCCTATTGAAGAAGATCACGTATAGATACGTGCACTCACAGAGATACACACATGCACACACACACGCACACACACACATATATATATATATTTGTACATATATATATATATATATATATATATATATATATATATATATATATATATATATATATATATATATGTGTGTGTGTGGAATGGACGCTACCCTATACGTCTCAACGCATGAATCGATCGTTGTACAATGTTTTCTTGGGAAAGATATTCAAATATTCATTAAAATTCGTCCGTTTTTATGTTGACTGTTTTAATATCTATTAAAATATTCTTGCCATGTATGATGAACCCAGTGAATTCCATTGCAAAGAAGTGAAGGTATGCATGAATATCTTTCTACTGAATGCACTTCAAGTTTTTTAAGATAGATAGATAGATAAATAGATGGACTGATAGATAGATTATGGTTGTTAGCAAATAAATATGTCCTTTCTTTAAACTGATTTCAATTTAAATACCCTATGTGTATGTGCTCTTTGAGTGTACACGCGTTTTTGTATATGTGTGTGTGTTTGTACACGTGAGGGTATGGAGAGCGAAAAAGAGAGAGAGAAAGAGTTTTTTTTAAAGAGACAGATAGCGAGAGAAATTGCCGGCAGAATAGATAGCCAGAGTTCGAACAGTAATCTGTAACAGCTCGCATACATATTCATTAACCTAACCCTAATCTAGATCAGGGTCTCCAAAGTGTTCAGAGTACTTTGAATGAACTATGGTAAAAATGTTGTTTTCGGAAGTCAAACGAGAACTGGGTTGAGAATTGGCTTGAAGAAAAAAAACTTATGGTCATGCAGGGAAATTCCATTTTTTTTTCATCGGATTAGTGTGCCTTATCTGCGTCCATTCATGATACAGTAGATATCATGGTATCTGGGTTGTCGATTTGTTCTGTGACTTTGAATTGTCCTTCAAAAAAAGTATATTTATTTTTTGCGTCTATATTCCCTGTCTTTCTTCCTTGACCCCTGACGCATTCAATCTAGTGAATGGAGGAGGCGTGTGTAAAAGAGCGGGGTAAAGCACACAAAATGTCAGTTAAAACACTGGCTGACTCTGTTTCCTCAGTAATGCCCTTTAGAAAGACATGAGTCCAAGTTTTTCTTCAATCCAGTACATCACAGGCCATCATGACTATGTCCAATCCTTCTCCATATCATCTTTCTCGAAATATAAAAACTTATGTTCAACATCTCGACAGGCCTTGCAAATCTGAAGTGAGTTTGGATGGATTGCTCAAGTGGAATAAGAGAGAATGGGAGTGGACTAACCGAACTAATGCAGCGCCAAGTCTGCCTCCAGAAGACAAGTTCGTTAAAACGGCAATTTCATTATAACAGAGCTCCCTAAATCCCCGATTGGGTCAGGCTTCTATAAAACGAATAACAGAATTGTTGATAAACACAACGACAATCTGATCGATACAATAATGCACCTTTGATTTTATATATTGCACATATTTGATAGAAATCAATATACATTGAATAATGAACCGAATGTTTGTTTATGATTCCGATACCAAAACAGAATAATTATTGGCTAAACAACAATATAATTGTTTTATCTTCAATCTGTAAAAGACTGGATGTTTGGTTTGCAATGAAAAAAGCAACAAAACTAGCCTAAGATAAATGATGACAATACAATTGTATTTATGTACATCTTGCAAATCATTTTCCAAAGCGTTTGTTTGTCAAAATACAGAAAGGAATTACTTATAGATTTCTTGCCCGATTATTGATAATAGAACAAGCCTCAAGGGAGATCCACAATGTGCTTTTTTTCACTTTTGACTAAGATATGATAAGATGTTTACATCAGCGTTTCTCAAACTGAGGTTAACTAGATAAATTATTGGAATACGCTATGTTTAAACTCAGTTCAATCCTGTCCTTTGAACACGTGGATTTTAGAATTAGTTCTATCAAGAATTGACTGTTGAGGAAGAGGAATTTCGAGATAACACATAAGGGAGATAACTCTCAATAGATCGCATAATGGCTTGAGTAGCAATAATGAACAATGAGCTTGTAACTTAGTGAACCCGGAAGAAGAATATCCCCTTCAATATAGTAGAAACAAAATTTAAAAAACAAATAAACAGAATAACAATACATTTTGCTGAATACCCAAGTTCCAAATTATTGAGCCATTTATCTGCTTACGAGTATATTCGCATATATCAACCTACATTCACCCCAGAATAGTTTAAAATGGCACTCAACGATTGCTCATAGACAGTCAAATCCACTTTTTTTCACCCTGACTTAAATTTCAAAGGCATGACGTAGGCCCTGCTGAAAACTACGATATTGGCAATTCACATGAATACCCATGCACCTTTTCTGATAAATCAAATCTTTGCGGAGTCTTTTTCCCTGCAAAATAAATTGAATGATATTCCAACATATGGTACCATTGCACACCTCAATTTTCGAAAGAAGTACGTCACACACATTCCACGTGTATACGAACTACGACGTAGAATTGTTCTGCTTATACATAAAAATATTAATCAACGTATATGAAATTATGCACTTTACATAATTTATACAACTTTACATCCACCAAAGAAATCAAGAATTGTATTCATACGTAAAATACCAAACTTTGAAAGCATATATCTTCAGAATCGATTTAGTTTATGCATGTTTGATAAACACGTTCTTATGTTATATTCTTGTTCATATCTTTATCGTGCATTCAGTTTTATATGCATTTTCTCCCTTCAAATATTGCATTATCATTGTATATTTCTTTCACGGCAGCAGTAAAAAAAAAAGAAAAAAAGTAAAAGAACAGACCAAATAATACACCTTTTCCCCACACTCAGGTCACTAGATAAGCAGCAGTGAATAATCAGTAAGACTAAACCTGAAATCCAAACATATACAATCATTACCGCTACTAAAGCTATAGCAATTGCAACCATTTCCTATATATTTCTACATAAATAAAGTTCTTATTCATCTTTGAAATGGTAATGAGGCGAGATTATATTTCAAGGCAATCAACAGGTTCAAACAGAATCAGTATCTATTCAATTTAATCCACTTCGTTTCAAACATGGAAACGTACAAAACTCCAATCCTATTAAGTGTTCTATGGTATTATTGCATTTTTAATTAGTTTCATTTTTAGGAAACACCAGCACTACCAGACAATACGTATGGACATGTTAACAGAAAACAGTTTGAGAACACCTGGCTTAAATAGTCATGATAGTTATCAGTTTTTACAGGTTTGAATGAGACTTGCATTCACAATCAATAACTTAAGAATCATATATTTTGAGTAAAAAAAATTTAAAGAAATCAGCGAAAAATGAATTCTATTTACGACGTCACCAGTGTTTTGCACGGGAAGCATCTGAAATAAAGATTAAAAAATAATTTCAAACTGTAGATATCATCCATAAGCCCGTTGGAATAATGTTAAGAAAAAGATTTTCAAATAAACAATATTTTGAATTGGTCTAGTAGAGTACTGATGTCAATTTCAAAGTCTGTGGACAGAATGATATGGCCAGAATTGCTGGATCACACAAACAAGTTATAAGACCAGTCAAAATAAGGTGTAAAAGTTTTAAAAACAAAAACAAAATTTTTTCAGGAAAAAAAAAATTCAGAAGTGGTTGAGGGGAGTACTGATCGTAACTTTCAAGTTTGTGGACAAAACAGTACAGCCAGGAGCGCACAAACAAACACATAGACATGTAAAAAAATACGCTTGTATAAATAATGTTTAAACCCTCGGCCATCTCTGATGGCTATTATTGTTCAAATCCACCACTTGGGAATTTAAATCAACATTTCAGATGATCGATGATTAAATGTTCTGAGGAAACATTCCTGGTGAAACTCTACATTTCAACTTTGTTTGAGGAATCAAAATAATGTATACATGCCAGATTGGCGATTTTAAACTTTTTTTTCACAAAAAATGAATGAATGAATCGTGTAAATTTGATTAAAAGATTATTCAATCAAAACAAATACGTAAAATCAACTATTTATCTACAATCATAAGTTTATGAAATCAAAAAAAAAAAAATACATATTTGTTTTTTTTTTGGTTTTCGGTTTTTTTTTTTCATAAAGAATCCATTGTCTTGATTTAAGCAAAAGTTAATTTGAACAAAACAAGTATTCAAAATATTTTTTTTTACAATCAAAATTATATCGGAGTAAAATTATACTTTTTCCTAACAGCAAAAATTATGCTAAATGGGCAAATTTATCGAATCGGCGTAACATGTACACCATAATTATTGATGAGGAATATGCTGTGGGCCCCTATGAGGATCGAACTCAATATAGTGGTAAAGGTCAGCAAGTTTGTTAATCATAATTACACTGACTGTGAAAGTAGGCATTTTAAAAAAAATTACTGAAATGTTCAGACAAAATCCTTCGGAAATTTCCTGAAATAACTTCTTTCTTTGTATGTAGCATATCAACACATTATCATGTTATTACTATCATCTTTAACACAATGTCGACGACCGCACATTTCCAACTCTTGAAAAAGATGATTTTAGATGATTCAGAAGAGGATACAAATTAGATGAGCGTTTTTTTAGAATTACTGTGTTACATTTTAGCGACTGCTTTAGGAGAATGGAGATTGCACATGATGTTACCAATTGATTCTTTCGTGTCGTGTCGGTAGAGGGAAATTTATATCTTTCCTCCTGCTTAGTATAATTTCTAAAGAGACTAGGCAAAACAGTGTTCTTAGTGTCCATTTGAATTCTAATTTAGAGCATCTGTTGTCAGGAGATATTGTTCAGTCAAACCTGGCAAATCTGTTATCAATTATTAGTAAAATAAGCGTTGTTTTATTGATATCTGATGATGGGTATCCCTCCCCCTTTCTCTCGGTTCCCTACATGTTCTTATGCGGAACTAAACCCCAGACTCACCAGGCTATTTCAAAACTGAAATTAATTAAAAATGACCGTAGTAGAAGTAGTACTGGTAGATATATTTCCAGCAGCCAGCTGATACATGTTGTGTCTGTGTGTTAGCATTACACTCTTCCTGTCTATCTATTTGTTATGAGATTGACAGACTGACATACCCAACATTTTCACGTAGAATAATTTGAGGGGATGAATAGAACTATCAGCCATTTGTGATCTTCCCGACGGACGACACCTGGTAAAGCTGGAAGGGCTTGTTAATCAGGCTGCACAGTCACAACAGCCGTTGCGGTTGAATCATAGCCTAACCCTCAGTGCAGACCATATTTCCTTCCAATAGAGTGGGTGTGGTTGTGTAACAATTTTCCCATTTTAGACGCAACTCACTTGACCCTACAAACCGACTTGTCTTCATGAGCCGATGTACCATTTCGAGTATACACCCTGCCAAGACTATAACGGGGTTTTATACTCCAGGTATTTTCCAGGTTAGTCAAGTTCAAGCCCTGGGGCATAAAAGCCTATTTTATGCATCGTAGTCCAAATAGTACACCCCTATGTTTCCATAAATAAATCAGTATTTCTATATTTTATAATCTCAGATCCAGATACACAAATTAATCGAAGATACAGTATTGAATTTCGATTGTATCACCAATACTAATGATATAGTCTTTTGAACCAGAGTGCAAGATTTCACTTGCTTAATTGCCGTTGATAATTACCTGAGTCCATGCAATGTACATCATTTGATTGAAGCAATTTTGCTCAACATGATTTTTGCATAACATGCTTAGATCAATACAAATTCCTTCATGTATGCAAGCATTTATTTGATTTCCGTCAACTGATTTTCCACGTCGTAATTTTGCATCAATTCTATGTTTGTATGTTTTTCGTTAAACTTTTTTGATGACTACGTATTGTAAATCATAATTTAGTTTATGAATTTTATCAACACTTATCTTAATATTTTTGCATTTTTTTATCAGAAATTTAGATGACGATAAATAATTCATTTACTTATCTATCTATTCATTTATGGCCCATTTGTAAAATTCAATGCCTTAAGTAAAAAGGAGAGTAACATCAAAAATCTGTTGTGTAATAAACGATCATTTTCAGTCACTTATGAACTATGAAGGTGAATTTCATCCTAGTTTGAAATATCTTCAAACAACAAATTCAAGTTTCAAAAGTTAGCAAAATATTTTTAAAAGTAAATTAACTTTTTTTTTCATTTACGCTAAACAGATTAACATGTATAGACTTTAATTTTGGGGTGTAAGATAAAGTTTAAGACAATGAGAAAATCACAGTCAACCTCCCATGAAAAGATCAAAAGACAGCATCGTGTATTGGAGAAAAAAAAATTTTTTGAGGTAGTATAAAAAAGTTAGAAAAAAATCCAGATGGTAATGGGTCGAACATGTTGCAAGGATTCCAGACAACCGATTGACCTCAGGACTTACTCCAAGTGATCATATGCAAAATTGTGGTCGACCAAAATTTGATGAATTCAGAGAGTAGAGGCTCTGCAATGTCCATGATAGAGAGGACTGGCAAATATTAGGGAAAGTGTAAGTCCGATGGCTGACGCTAAGAGATTGATGCTGATTATGTTGATGATAGTTTTCTGTGTGTGAGATGGGGGCTAATCTGGCTTGATTCATCATGTATTCTTTTGACTGCTTTAAAGAAGAGAATAGAAAATAACTTTTCTGTATACTCGGTGTATCTTGCCATGCTATTATAATTATTCCTTTTATCTGAGACACTTTTTCTCTCCATTACTGCATCCAAATCCACAGGGAATCTCCCACGGTTCTGTCACCGCAAAAAGTCAACAATGTCACCAAAACTAGATTATCGAAAGGTAATTGAGAGAAATGAACACATCTGCCTTGTTTGATATGAAAATGAGTTTATGTGTCGGGAGGGAAAAGAGTGAATATACATATATATGCTCATATATATACACACCCTTACACTCACATATATATATATATATATATATATATATATATATATATATATATATATGTGTGTGTGTGTGTGTGTGTGTGTGTGTGTGTGTGTGTGTTTGTGTGTGTGTGTGTGCGTGTTTATTCATGTATATGCCTGTGCATGTGGTTCTTCAGAACCAAAACCATATAAGAAATTGACTTACATACATGTGAAAGGCTCCTATGGGAAGGTGAATAGTATAAAGGCTGTGATAAAAATTTCCTTGCGTTGATTTTGTTCGGATGAAAGTTTCTTTATGATAGATAGATAGATAGATAGATAGATAGATAGATACACACATACATACATACATACATACATACATACATACTGATTCAAGTTATCAACATCTCTCTTTCCTTTCATTCGTCGTTAAAAACGATATTACCAGAGTTTTTGATAAAACTATCAGATCGGCAAATCTATGGCCTGACATGAAAAAAGGTTGATAGGTTGAAAGAGAAATGAATCTTTGATACAGTTTTGTTATTGCCAGAGATGAATTCGATACTAGCCGGTGTAAGTATTTTGATGTCAGAATTATGTACGTCTTGACACGATAACTCAATACATCTACATCGTTTAAAATGAAAATGTCATATGATTCAAAATGTCTCCCATAGTTTGAACAGTCAGACGGACAACACACAAACACTCATGTTCACAGACACATAAACACACAGAAAAGGGGGAAAGAAAGATGGAATGATAGTGGAAGAGAAATGATGGAGCTCTCCATATGACTTGGGTTTGAAGCCTTTTTCCGTTCAGTGTCTGCTATTAGTATTCAAACCAACATGAATTATCAAATGGATTCGTCCTAAGTTTCTATGTAACCACCTCCTTGTATTTTCATGTACAGTGAGTGCAAAAGTAACCGATATATTGTAGAATAATTTTTGTCAATCTACTCATAGAGCTCAAGTATCGACGCAATTTCAACCAAAAATTCATATTACAGCAGCTAAAAGATCTAACAAATATTATAATATAATTGGACTTTGAAATCTCAAGAAAATAAAACATTCCACTCCAAATGTTTGATGACACCTAATCACCTTCCCGGTAGAAGAGTAACGAAGAAGTTTAGTGTATATCGAATATATTCTGCTTCAATGAAATGTATAAACTCTACAGTCCTACTAAGTTTTACACTATAATACTCTAGAGAGGAACCCAGTGAGAAAATATCTCATTACAATAGCGATAGTCAGTTCCACAACCTTGTTAACCCTTATCACACTGGCTGTGAAACCAGGGCTGCAATGAAATAACAGAAATGTTCGGGAACTTCACGAAATCACTACATTCACAATCTCACTATAACATAGACGGATACACAGAGAGGCAGTTAAACAGATAGATAGATAACAGGTATGTAGTTAGATATGTAGATAAATGGATGGATACCTATGTGTGTGCATGTCACTACAAACTCTTTAAATGACATTCAGTGACAAAAAAGCCAAAGAATTCGTGTTTGCTCAGGGCTAAATAAATATTGTAGAAACAAATGAAGCGAATATTATGGATCGAATCCGATACTGGACAGTCGGACATATGGTGACAGTTTCCTGGAAGATATCCATATCAAGGACCTGGTTGCGTAAAGTTTGAAATTTCTAAACGTATATGTGACAGTCTGTTCCATCGGAGATCTGCTTTTGGGTACACAGATCGATTGCGCATGCGCCTGAGCAATAGTTTCAGCCAACGTGGAGCACAGTTGGCAGATGATCAAAACTGGACTCAAGTCAAACTTTCCCTTGAGGTATAAATTTCTTTTTATCACATCCCTGAAAAACTTCTGCACAAGGTTAGCGGCGTTAGAAGACGAGTACATCTTTGAGCATATTGCAGATTGATATAGAAAGAAAATAGCTATCACTGTCGATTATTTGACTACCGTAGCGTCAAAAATTTGAGTCATATCAAATCATGCATACATTCTAACTTTACTGTGGATGGTGATGATAATTTCCTCTAACTTAGATATAGGCACTGAAACGTTCCATTACAATAGAAGAAAAACGTATTGCTGATAAAGCACAAATACAGATGCTCGAATAAGACTAGAAATGATGCAATCATCTCAACTGTTGAAGTGTTTTGTCTTGATTATGATGAGGTTATGTGATTATTATTACAGTATGTTCATAATTGAATTGTGATAGCTTTTCATAATTAGTATGATTTTTATGTTAATTGTCAAAAACACTAATGCATCTTTTTTCTAAACACCCGGTATATACGTGAAGGTGCACACACGTATATATATATATATATATATATATATATATATATATATATATATATATATATATATATGTATAAACATTTTCTTCCCATTCTTCAGATTCATATATCAATGTCAATATTCGTACGGCAATAGTTTTTCTCTGTATATTCACTGTGTGTTTATTTTTTTCTTCTTCTCTGCTTTCACGTACATTCTGAAGGGAGCTGCAAATGTCGTGTCCCTTGTCATAAAAAAAAAGATCATACGTGAACTTTCCCTGACAAGCAAACCTGAATTAGTTTCCAGCGGAGAAGCATGCAGGTAACATGCAGTCAACTCTCCCCTAGAGAGCACTCACCGATCCAATGCAATATTTGTTCGAGGAGCAGGAATATATTACTCCAGAATTCATTTTCAGGGAAAACAGGATATAACTCAAAAGCACTAAGGGAGCGCACACCTCTACCAACGCCATTGTCAACATAAAAACTAAATGGAAATCACTTTATGTTCACTGTGAGGATGTAAAGTAATCTGACAAAATGGTGCTAGTAATTTGCCGCTCTAATAATCAGCTGTTTATTTTTGCTTTGGTTCAGTACAACATCAGGACTTATGAGAAACTTCATATTGTCACAGTTTGTTTGCATTGTAAAGTGCTTTTTTGCCAACACCAACAAAATTTCAGTTAACTGCATTAAGCTGATCTTAACTATGATTAATAGATATTGAGATATGATGCCCCTTCTCTCAAATTTTCCACTACTAAATTATTAAATTACGTCCACAAAATTCGTTTATACGCAGTCACTGATCAGGGGAGATAACTGTAAATGAATCATATGACCCAAACTAAGAAATCTGCCAATCATTTGTGGCGTGTTTTTTTTCTGGATATTCTTTCTGTAATTCATTGGAAACTTCTGGATGTATTGTGCGTCTAAGAGTCGAGTGACATCCGTGTGATCACAGGCAGTCAACTGCCCCCTCGAGAACACTTGTGGATGCAAAACAATATTCGTTCGGGGAATAGGAGGACATCCTCCAGAAAACATCATGAGCGAAAACAGGAGATAATTACAATATTGCAGTGGTTGTTTCTTGTGGAGAGGAAGAAAAGAGTGCAAAGTATATCATTGAAGAGGATACAAGGAAATAACTTAGACTAAAGCATAAAAGAAGAGAGTTCCATGATCAAATGAGGGTTGGCCAGATAAAGAAGACAAGGGAAATCAAAGAATGTTTTTATCTGATGAGTCCAACGTATCTCTATAAGACATTTATTCCGTCCGTAAGTCGGTTCCGTTGTTATAAACAACAGAAAAAAAAAGAAACAGAATGTGTAACATCATTAAAATAACGTATATTCTGATGATTAGATGAAGCATTATACGTCCATTTTCCTGTGTTGACACGCAATAGTTGTCATTAATGGATGATAATTTCCCCAAAGATTTGTTGAAATCAGCTAAACCTCTCAATTTTTAGCTGAAGTTATATCTGGAAAAAATTGAAAAAAAAACAGGGATGGTCTATGTCAATCGACGGTAATTCATGATGATGATGATGATGATGATGATGATGATGATGTAATCCAAGAATGCTATATATGACTTTTGATACCTACCTGTCAAGAGAAATTACCATCCGTTAAGACTTCAGAACAGATTAATGTCATTATACACTAACCTTAATATCTTCCATTAATCTTTTTTATAGGGCTAGATTTCCTGGTGCAATACCCCAATTATCATCTCCCTGTTCTTTCCACTATTGCTGCCACAGCTGACAATGCTGGTGATAAAACTTCGTTTAGAACCCCTTTGAAATCGGAAACCCAAGTTATGGACGTAAGGATGTTAGATGAATCGTTGAAATGATGGTTTCTGAAAAAGTAAAGGAACATGAATGTTCAAAATGACAGAATTAGGTTGAAAAAAAACTTTATAGATTTGTCATTAGATTTATAGATGCAGAAAAACAACGCATGTTCTATGATATGATATTTTCACAAAAGCTGAGCATTTTTTCAAGTGCAGTACGCAAATTGAAAAAAATACACATTGGGAGCAAATTAAAAGAAAGACTTTTTTTTAAAAGTGAGCAAATAAAGATAAAATTCGGCAAGCAAGTCAGAAAAATACAGTTGGTGAATAGAGAAATACGACGAGCAAATTAAAAATATTTTCCGCATCTCTTTCAAGGGCGATCATGATTGTGCAAAACTGTGCCATGTCATACCGGTGGCCCCTTTTTTTAAAAAATCTCATTCCCTCAATTGAATAGCGGAAGCAAAGATCAAGGGATTGATCTTGTATCCAGTGCCCATTGATAACAATAAACAGGATACACAAATGCTGAGAGGTATCTTCAGGTCATCTCGATGACATATGTTGAAGAAAAACATCCTGACGAGCCTGTTGACGGAAGGACATGCTACTTCCAGGAAAAAAAACTACAAGTGTTTATCACCGGAAGAAGCCACATCCAGGTTGGTGGATACATCAGAAAATGTAGGTCGATATGGATGGAGACATAAAAAATCATTGCTTGATCTGCCAAACATGAGGACGTAGATCTCTCATAAGAAGGTGATAATCGCTGTCTTAGGTGGTTCAGAATTCAGGTGCCCGAAGATCATGAGACACCAAGACAACTCCCGTGTGTCCATCAATTGTCCCAAGCAACACTCTCTCCATCTGTTCTCCCGACTCCACTTGGAACTATATAAAATAAAAATATATGCCAATATTTTTATGAATCTATATCCTGTCTTCTTTCTCGAAATTCTAGGCTTATGTAACACTCCATTTTATGTCCGTTCATTTACGAGTGCGATTGCTATTCTGGTCACTGATTGGTTAATCTTCCCTTTCATCAGTTGTCTATCTCTCTTCTCGTTAAATTACTTGTACGATGTCTTTTATTTCGGTTTCTTTCTGATGTTGACTTGTCTCATAGTGGAAGATAAGTATGCCCCCCCCTGGTATCAACTAATCACCCCCCCATCTCCTTCTCTCCTCCTCCCTCACAATCATCACCATGAAACAGTTGACCATTTCCCCCAACGTAACCATCATGATCGATCGTCATTATACATAATCAGGATTGCAGATGGCCTAAGAGTTAGCACCACAGAAAATTGAATCTGCTAATCCTTCCCACTTAACACTAATACCTTTTGGAAAAGGCATTAATCCACTCCTTCCCCAGTTGTTTGTAAATAGTAAGGCAGTTGGAGTCCCTTTTAGCCTTGCAAGGCAGTCCGTTTTCGGTATCGGGCTTTCAGTCTTGTAAAACCCGCAAAACTACAAAAACAATAATTAGGTATACATAGAGATTTATATGAGAGGGAAAGAATCTGATTCATGTAGTCATCATTATATAGTACACGCCTTTCCTGACATGCAGGAGAACTTGAGCCCAATGTGAGGGCAGACTCTTGTTGGATTCGCTAGTCCCCGCACGATCACCAAACTTTAGCAACATCTGAGAATACAGGGTTTGGTTAAAAAGCTGTGGATCATGCAGAGGGTCTCTAATGACGATCTTGTTAATCATCTAGAAGTGGGGACTGATCAGTACCCTAGATTCAAGAGCGCAAGCCAAAAGCCCCACCCCTTTCTCCCTGAAGTTTGAGATCGACCAGGCTGCGAGATAACGAATAAATGAATCTTCCTTTGTACGCATATCCATGTTGAACATCCAATAGACATAAAATCTGATTTTTCTTCTGCCTACATCTCTTCAATTAGCGATGAAATACTAGCTTTTCCCCCTTCATCTCTCTCTGTCTCTTTCTCTCCCTCTCTCTCTTGAACAAATCCGTTCCATTCATCCTTAAAATCCTTACAATTCTGCATTGTAGCAATAATAAGATAATAACTTTGATGCCATTACGACGTCCGTTGATGAGAGGTATAATCTCTCTATTATCACCAACAAAAGAATTGAGACTCTTTGTCGTTCTGTGCCAAATCATGACTACTAGGAAAGATTTGGTTGTTGGTTCATTGGGGTATTACCGTAATACAACAGAAAAATTGTACGTCGTAGTAAAATCTATTTCGGTGCAATAACATATTAAAGGTAGAACAGGAATCATAGAATCAATAAGTAAACTCAAATGGCAATGGGTCTTGAAAGAAAATCGATAAGCATCACTTCTTATAATGTGGATCCCCAGGGATCATATGCAAAACTATGGCCAGCAAAATAATTGATAACAGGACAAACTAAAAGTAAGTTCAGAAAGTAATGGCTCCACGATGTGCAAGGCAGAAAATTGGAAAAGTCCCTGGTCAATGATAGACGCTAGAAAAAAAGATTCTAATGATGATTGTGATGCAACAAACTCAATTTACAGTCTTATTGAGCTACCAGTTTCGAAATAATCAATTAAATTAAAAATTAATTTACACAAATTATCTGTAGAGAGAAATAACTCAGAGTATGTTGAATGTCAGTCCATTCTTTTTTCGAAAAGAAAAGAATAAATAATATTTAAGAATTAAATTCCATAAATATGAAGTGACTTGACATCAAGCTAAAAGGCAAATAAAAGCGGCCCCCGAGTGAATTATCTCATTGATCTGATTAATGTTTCTTTTTTGCACATGTCTTTCCTCAGAATATCTTCCAAAGTTTTCAATAAATTTGTCTTTGGCTACAGGAAAAATTGATTGGATTTAGGCGTGGATCTATAAATGTGTCTTCTATTGACATATATTGTTCTATCATTCAGCACGAAGAGATGTTAAAAACACATTGTGAAAAAGGGCTATATCTAGATTTTAAAAGCAGGAACTCAGTAATTGTAAATGTATCAAGAATTGCTCCTCCTTGTTTTTCAATATGTGATATTTTCATTCATTCTTTAGTTAATGTAGAGAATTCCCGTTTGTATGCACTTCTAAGTTTTTTGGGTTTTTTTTACAATTATCATGGATGCATTTCCTGGCTTTCCAAGGGTTGGTTTTATTGATTTCTAAAAGCGTCGTTTTTTTCTCAATTGAAAACCAATCATTAATTATCATCAATTATGTTGTAACTGCAAATTGGTATCATTAATTAATAGAGTTAATCAATCTAGTTAATAGGCGAACTGCTTTGTTGAGACCAATTCAGAATGTCGACAGAGGAAGCAAGAAGGTGTGAATAACAGAGAGACAATCATTGAGAGCGAGAGAAAGAGAAAAAGAATGATAAAGTTGAGACAGAGAGAAGGAATAAAGAATGAATAAAAAAAAGGTAAATGAAAAATAGAAGACAAAAAGTTAAAAAGTGAGAGAAGCAAAGCCAAAGAAGGAAAATGTCTTTGTAATGATCAGAAGAAGAGGATTGAAAAAAGAAAACGAATAGAGAAAGAATATTGTTACGACAACCGAATTCAAGTTGGAGACAAAGAGTAAAGGATGTGGTTGAGGCTATTAAGGAGAACAGATAACACAATGAAAAAAGCTTGGATAGAAATTGAAACAAAGGTGATGCTAAAGAAAGGAAATTACAGAGAAAGATCTCATTGACTGCTCAATGCAAATCTACTTAGCGCCCACTTCAGAACAATAAATGAATTGTCTATAACTCTAAAAAGACTAATCATTTTCCCGACCTCTTTTGCTTTCTTTTTAACTTGATAGCAGCAATTTAGCGACTTGAAGATAAAGCAACACCGAAATAAATAGTGTTATAGTTTCTTTCTGCGAGCTAAAAATAATCAAATTGAACCATAGAAATAAATTAATCAACTAAAATAATTCAACTCAAAAATTTAATTTTTGTATCTCAATAGATTGTTTTAATTCCATACTTTGTTTTTTGTTGCGCTGAGATGCGCTCACTCATTGAACAGCAAGTTATCCCTGTGCTTAGCAATCATGCGCCAAGAAGTCGGTATTGAGTAAACCTGCACCGAGAAGTCAGGACATGAAGAGGAAGTCAGTAAAAAAACACAAAAAAGCAAACATAAAGAGTGGGGGAAACGAATGATCTGTCAAACAAAAGGGGAAAATGGACTTACAAGAGAGAAATAATGAAGATATTAAGAAAAAGGAGGCGGGGGAAAACCAATGGAAAGAAAGACTGACAGAAATTGAAATTGGAAAATAATGGAAAAATCAGAAAAACTCCTCATCATGGTCGTGGCAGTGATGGTGATGGCTATCCCTCGGGGTCGTGTATGATAGTTACCGTTCCATTGAGAGGTGACCCACAGAACATAGACGCCTCTGTGTGTATTTATTTAATATGCACTTGTTATTGCACGACAAAAAGTACACGATACTTCACAAATCAACCAACCGATTCTGATGTCGAAGACGTCGAGACAATTGTAGCTGATGGTTCCGTTAGCATTTTTTATACACCTTTTTTTATTCCTCTTTTTATGCCCGATCTCTTTATATGCAGCAATTTATCCAGTTTAGGAGGTGAAATGGTTGTGTTTCCTTCTTCCATTTTCAGTGTTTGACGTTCCAGTCTGTTTTGTTGTGGTCAATGTTACACTGAACCAAAGTGCAGGGTTTGTTTTCGTTAAACATGTACTTAAGAAAGGACAACCCAACTCCTGCTGTCTCAAATTACCTTGAAGGACCATCAAAATGTACCATTTCACTCACGATTAACTACGGTAAAAACATTTCCATTAATTTTTGAGCCACCGTCAACGCCCATTTACTGACTATAAATGCGCACTGGGGGTGGGGACCCTTGAGAATTGACAAATCTCAAAATGCTTTTAGACCTCCGTTAATTGTGAGTGGAATGGCAGCTCGTTGTAAACTGCATAACATTTTGAGAAAGCCAGTGGTTATTGTTGTTCTACTCTACGTAGCAGCGACAACTTAATGTCCTCATTGTTGGATTCCCTAGAAAAAAATACAAGTCATACGTATTTTGTTACGAGAATTCTAATTTCGCTATCACATGTTGAGGTCATGGATCATTTTCAGGCTTTTTTTTATTAAAAATAGTTCATTATTCATGATTCTTTCAATCTTTATGTCTACATACTAACCTCTCTAACCTATTTACAAATCTACATACCTACTTATTTACCAACCTAGCTATATACCACCTTCTCTTCATATCTTATAACTACTTTCTATGCCTATCAACTATCTTGCAAACCTACCTACCGACCTAAGCACACAGTAGTTTTCTTACCAACCTGCTTGCATATCAACCCCCAAACCTGTGTTCCTATCTATTTGCCCACAAGCCTACCTATATACCAACCTTAGTACGCATCTACTTGCCTACCGAACTACCTATGTAGGTACATGCCCACGTATCTACCTACCTACCCGCTTGCCTGCATATTTACAAAATTTCCTGTGTACCTATATATGTACTAGCCAGCAAACCCACCTATCTACCAACATATCTACATGCCTACCAAGGGACATACGTGCCTATGAGACTTTCTCAAATTTGCCTTGAAGTTTACAACAAGTTGCCATTTTACTCACAATTACCAATGGTATGAAAATATTTTAGGTTCACCAATATTCAAAGGTCCCTCAACTATTATATACTGTAATGCTCATAGATGGGCGTTAGGGGACCCTCAAAAATTGATGAATCTCAAAAATATTTGCACTGTAGTTAATTGTGAATAAAATGGTAACTTTTGGTAGCCTCTCAGAGCAATTTGATTGCATTTTTCGCCCACTCTAGTCCACTCTAGTTTACAAGTTGCTGAATCACAAGAAAGACGTGATTTTTCACAAATCAACCAACTTCTTCCAATGGCAAACTACGGCGACTTTGTTCTCTTTTATATTGAATCAAAAATGTTTCAACTTTGTTTTTCGATTTTTTTGTTTTCATTTTTTTTCCTGTGAATTTCTACATATACAACGAGTCATCCGGCTTGGTTTTTGCATTTGTTGTGTTTCCCCCATTTCCAACTTGAGAGTTTAATGTTCGTGCCCACGCTGTCTTGACAATCCCCTTAGGCTGAGAATAATTGTCTACATTTTAGCGAACGAAAACCCTTGTATTTGTTCAACGTGTACTTGTTGTTGCACTTGAAAAAGCACACAATACTTCTCAAACTAACCAACTGGTTCCAATGGCCAAATGGAACCGAGACGTTTGAACTGATGGCTCTATTATATTCACATGAAATAGTTTGTTGTTTTTTTTTTTTATTATATCCGGTAAAAAAAAACATTGATTTCTTCGATCTTCGGAAATGGCTTTCGTTTTCTTCGATTGTTCAGAACGCGTGTACAGACTCCAAATGAAGGAAAGATAAATAAAGAAATAATCATATTTTGATTACATCCGTTGAGAACTGTGGTTTTTCAAAGAGCTTCCAAAATGAACGTCGTTAAAAAGTAAAAGAAAGAATGGCTCTCTTGGAGTTTCGAACATGACATCCGTATCCTTTCATTGTAAGTCCTGCTTCTATCAGAAGAAAAAATGATAAAAATAGAAAGCAAAATCGTAAAGAACTAAATTATCGAACTGGAATCGAAAGGACAGAGAGAACTCCAAGATCATGTATACAGACGGATTTGATTAACTCATTCACGACTGAAGGTAGAGAGAAGTAATACTTATCAACATGAAATCATATCAATCAATCAATTCTTTGTGAAATGCATTAACTATGTTTTTTGTTTCCTTTTCTTTCAGAATGACGTCCATGCAATCTTCTCATTCTGTTTACATATTTTGAAATACAGACCTCTTCTGTCAACATACATTCCCAAGACCCCCCCAAAATGAGTCTTGCTAATCTTTTAGCAATTAATATTTTATTTCATCAATTATAGTTGAAAAGTTCGACAGTATTATACAATAAGTGTTGAGTACGTTTTAGTACAGGGGTATTTTCTTCATTGTTTTCCTTTAGAAAACTAAGCCATTTGGTCTGTTGATCCGATAATTGTTTACAACGTGCGGCTAAAATTGTTCCCTTCGTCTCTGACTGCTTTCTACAGCTGGTCAACGTTCTAGAATTTTATTTCGACCAGTTAATCCTTAATATGTAGCTGTGCGTTTTCTTTTATAAGATGAAAAGTGCTTAGCTAAGGATTGTAAGTATAAGAGACCTGGCATTTATTAAATATTTGATAGAAATATAATAAAAACTTTTTGTGAAAATTTAAGTTTGAACTGAAACAGTTCTAGTTATATATAATAAGATGGAGGCTCAAGAAGACATTGTAAGTGTGACTGAAACGGCTTCTAACCCGCTTCACTAAGCGCTCAATCTGACCACTAATAACAAATGGCTGACAGTCAATAGTATACACGGTCGATGGCTGCTACAGTTTATGTAAATGTGGCGAGATAGAGCTTCATTATGCAAATGAGTATATATATAGAGAGAAAGGTAAACTTACAGGAACACGGATGTATGTATATGTATAGATTCGTACTGATATGAAAGGGTATACGAACAATAAATACAATAGTAATATTTAAATCGTATAATGTAAAAGAGAAACGCTATCACAATAAAAAAGCGGCATCTTTATTATCAAGACATATTCGAAAGCAAGTCAGGTAAAATCGTTTCCTGTGTTCTTGGTGAGATTTCAAGTTCTCTTTAAGTTCTTGGTTGTATTCTTTGTTCAGTTTGAAGTGTGCCTCTTGAACTATTGCGCCCTAGGCGACTCCTTGATTCAAAATACGTCAATGATTTTTTCCCTTGGAATAAAATCTCACAATGAACAATTTTTAAGACGTTCTTGAAGGGAGAAAACCTTGCCGACCTTTGGCATAAGTAATTGTTTCCAACAGACGTCTAGAAAGCTGTTTTGTAGTTTGAAATTCTTACACGAGGGTTATAAATATGGATGTTCACTGCAACATATTGGCTGAGATGATAACATCAGTCATCCGAAATGAGAAGTTGCAAATAGAAGATATGTATATACCTATTTTGACATATTCCTATACATACATGCATATATATATATATATATATATATATATATATATATATATATATATATATATATATATATACTCTGCATGAATTTCAGCCTGAATACACACATACATACTACCGACAAGCACGCACTAGCTCACAGGCATATAATGGTATACATATGTTAGTGCGTGTGTGTGTGTATGCATCATACGAATGCTGGTTACTGCACGTGTATATATATATTGATATGTTTGTATATATCTCTCTATCTCTAAATCTTATATATATATGATTGTTGGATGGATAAGTTATATCTGAGATGATGGTGAAATTCTTTATTGACAATGAGGAAAGCGAAGATTTGATAAATAGGTATTCGTTTACAGACGTATTGCAGGGAGTGACTCCACATGATTTCTTTCGTCATTTCTCCATCTGGTTGAAGATGTGAGGTCACTCTCCATGGAAGGTCAGTGAATAAATATCTTTTCACCTAATCAGTATTTTCTTCATTTCCACAATATCATTTCACTATATATATATATATATATATATATATATATATATATATATATATATATATATATATATATATATATGTGTGGTCGTGTGTGTGTGTGTGTGTGTGTCTATGTGTGTGTCCATATCAGTGTTTTTGTATTTCAACACGGACAATTACGTTATTGAGAAAAGGTTATATGATAATAAGTATAAATACGTCGTATTATCTGAAACTCTTTTTTAACAACCTCCCCTTATTACACAATACATAAGTAATTATCCATTGCCTAACAGAAGATAATCTCAATTAGAATTCCAAATGATATAACACCTTCATATATATATATATATATATATATATATATATATATATATATATATATATATATATATATTTCAAGGTGGTTGACTCCTACAAACTGGAAATGTGCGTAAAGCAGTATTCTATGACGAAGATCGGATTGAAAGACGATGACAACCGGTGACCCAAAAGGTCAATTTTGGTTAAGGAGAGATTTGGCAGTTTTGGCATTCTATTATGTACACACACACACACACATATATATATATATATAAATATATATATATATATATATATATATATATATATATATATATATATATATATATATATATATATATATATACTCGACAACTTTTTGACTTTTTTGTTCAGCGATCTACGCTCTTAGACCATTGTTACCGGAGTGAGTTCTATCATCAATGAGTCTCCTGCATATGTCATCTGGTACTGGACGAAGTTAAGCGTATTACATATCAATCTAAGGTGCTTGACTTATTCTCGGAGATCATTGCTACTGTAGAGCGTTTGATCCTTACGAGCAACTCAATTACATTTGCCGTATGGCTTAACTGAACAAATATCTGAAACGTATTATTTTCTCTAAGTATTTCAAATTGAAAGAATATTTCTGAATATTTCATTCCCTTTTCTTCAAACCTATAATACTTTGGCATTGATTATTCTAAAAGTTATTATTTTTTGTAAATCACCACTGCTTCATACTAAATAAATTACATTTTTTACAGTTGTCGAAATTCCTATTTCTAAAGGGAGATAACTCGGCGTGTGACATACTAAAAGCAAATATTCGGTCCCTCTGTGAGCATGAACATTTACAAAAAAGAAACTGGGTTGATGAGATTCTCCACATTGAGATTTTTTTTAAGTATATTGTTGAGTAGAATGTAAGTTCTGCCCCTCAGCTGACTATGATTTCAGCTATACTTGTTTTGGCTCACATTCATCTACTTGCATAGCCTATTCGAAATGTATAATATAGACAAGCACCGGAAGTTGCGTCACCCTATGCTATATTACCTATGGCTGAGGGAGTGATGGGTTCAGCCCTTTCCACAAAAAGTCCTTGCTCGACTCTCATAATCCGTAGAAAGATTTCGATTTTCTATATTTCTCTCTCTGTCTCTGTCTCTCTCTCTGTCTCTGTCTCTCTCTCTCTCTCTCTCTCTCTCTCTCTCTCTCTCCCTGTGTCTCTCTCTGTGCTCTCACACACGCTTTTTGTTTGGTGCTATTTACATATCCTTATTTTTTTCTCGCGACAATTCTTTCATTTTACTTTAACTCACCTTTTTTTCTACCTCAACTGTTCTCCTTCGACATTTATCCAATCTTTCTTTCTCCCTATTTCAGTACTTCGTTTCTTTCTTCCTCAGCACTTTTCCTTTTATTTCTATCTCTGTCCAGCTATGAAAACATCATCATCATCATCCTAATCAGTAACAATGTCGATCTGAACACATAGCCACACAGCTGTTCATGTTAGAATACATGAACGCACAGCTGCTTGCTTAAGCGTAAGTGAACCTGGGACACACATCAGTTTGCTCTGGCGTATATAAACATACATAAACACTTATGCACATGCACACACACACACACACAAATGCACATGTACATGCACATAAACACACACATAGTTATCTGCTTGAGCGTAAGTTAACATTCAGACATTCATCCATGCTCTTTACCTTCTTGAACGCACATGCATACTGTTTGCTCAAAAATAACTGAACGCTTATACACTGAATTGTCTGCATTATCATGCCTAAACACTAAGACACACAACTCTTTGCCTCACCATACCTGAACAATCAGACACACAACTCTTTGCCTTAGCATTCCTGAATACTCAGACTCACAAATCTTTGCCTTAGCATACTTGAACACTCAGACACACAACACTTTGCTTTAGCATAGTTGAACACTCAGACACACAATTCTTTGCCTTAGCATACCTGAACACTCAGACACACAAATCTTCGCCTTAGCATAATTGAACACTCAGACACACAACACTTTCTTTTAGCATACCTGAACACTCAGACACACAACTGTTTGCCTTAGCGTACCTGAACGCTCAGACGGACAATTGTTGACTTCATCATACCTGACACTCAGACACATAGCCGTTTGTTCAAGCGTACGTAAACATGCATACAGAAATTGTTTACTTTAGCTTACACGAAAAACACATTAGCGCAGATTTTTGATTTCCTGATCGTAAACACATTAGCACACAACCGTCTCCTCAAGTATATATAAACATATTGATTCAGGCATTGCTTTACTCCCCCTTCTTTTCCCCTAGTGTTCCATTAAGACTGAAATAAACAGACCATCAAACAGAAAAGTGACATTGGCTTTTATATAATCAGATTATCATTAGTCATGAGGAATTGTGAATGTAAAAATTTTCATTCTATTGCTAGAAAATTTGAAAAAAAAAATCATCTGATTATAAATTCTCTCCATAGGAAGAATTGAATAAGGTTGAGACGCTCCTGATTGTTCTATAAAGTAACAACCCATTAAACAGTGACATTGGTATTCATTACATAGACTATATCTTTTTGGCCTCTATCAGATGATCTAATATTGTTCACAGCATTTGAGATTTATAGATACAATAGAAATATAAATAATCCACAGTTGCGAATTCACACAAGCAACTACTTCAAAGGTAAATGTTGTCCATCGACATCGGCAATGATCTCAACCTTAGACGTAGCCTGAAGGGACTTTATGAATTTATCAGAAATCATAAAACTGTTTGAATAGTCAACGTTGCTTTGTTCAATTTTTTGTGATTTTCCTTCGTTGACTGGCTGGCTGGCTAGGTGTGTATGTGCCACGCGTATAGGACGTTCCAATGGAGCTAGGATGCTGGAAATTTAGATATTCACTCGTTATTTCGATTTGAAAAGAATAGGGCATTCCTTTTGCTTTTTGAGAACCCCCACCCAAAATACGTTCTCAGGAAGAGGTTGAATTAACAATTACCTTGCTTATACTAAATAGGACTTTTAGTTTGTGTCTGGTAGGGTTCACTTCAGCCTTTTGGAAAATACGGACGTTTTAGTGTTTTTTAGCTTTGGTAATGCTATACCTAAATCTATGTCCCATGTCAGTATGTTTAAATATTGTTCTTAAAGGTTAACACAGTGTATTGTTCGGAGTAAAAGATGAAATTGACGGAATTGTTACATTACTATGATGGTAAATGTTGTATTTGTATCATCAGCAGTCAGTAAAAAGAAAAACTTATAAATAGCAGAGCAGCCAAATATGTGTTCGTGTGTGCTCATTACCCTTTTTTCTGTTTTTCAATTGGGGGATTGCAGCTTGCAAATTAAAATACACATGATGGACGGAGTTTTTGAGGCAAGGAGAGGAATTATAAGCCTCAAATACCAAATCTGGTCGGTGATACTCATGTATTTTACTTAACAATGATAGCATCATTTCTTCTTGTTTTTTGTTGATGTTGTTGTTATTGTTGCTGTAATATTGTTGCTGTTGTTGTTGTTGTTGTTTTATTCTTCTTCTTCTTCTTGTTCTTCTTGTTCTTGTACTTCATCTTCTTCTTATCATTATTATCATTATTATTATAATTATTACTGTTGCAGTTATTATTTTTTATTACTCGTCTTATTATCATCACCATTTTTATAATTATTATTGTCAACATTATCATGTTCATTATTATCAACTTGTTCATACAAGGTGTAAGGTGGGTACTGCTTTAGATTGAGTGACAGCAAGTCTCCTCATATCTCCAGCCCTTATCTCCACATCCTTGTTGTCCACAGCAGTGCCGTGGTTTAAAGTTTCACACCAATTGCCAGGTGGTTATCGCTGGAGACTGAGTGACAGTAAGTCTCTTCAAGTCTTCAGCCTTCATCTCATCTCATCGCTTCCATATATTTCTTAGATTTTATATTTCTAGCACTTTCCTCAGTATTTGTGCAGTTCTTTCCTTTTATCCAAAGTTCCTCCAATTTCGCATTCAATGTCTTTGATACAGTTCCAAGTGCATTTATTATTACTGGTACTACCCCGTCTTTCATATCCCACACCTTGTTTTCTTGCCAGGTCCTGGTATTATTCCAGTTTTCCTCTTCACTCTATGGTCTGCAGGGATGGCCACGTCAATTATTTGACAAGATTTCCTCTTCTTGTCTACGATTACTAGGTCCAATCTTTTTGCTTTGATGAGGCAGTCCGTTTAGAAGTCAAAATCCCAAAGTAATTTGTGGTTTCCATTCTCCAGGGCTTTCTCCATTTTGTGATGGTACTGCATCCTCTTCTTCTTCTTCTTCTTCTTCTTCTTCTTCTTCTTCTTCTTCTTATTATTATTATTATTATTATTATTATTATTATTATTATTATTATTATTATTATTGTTATTATTATTTCGGAATCTCACACCAGTTGCCTGGTGGTAACCGCTGGAGTTTGAGTGACAGCAAGTCTCCTCAAGTCTCCAGCCCTCCTCTCCTCGTACTCATAGATCGCAGTAATTTTGCGATTTACAGTTTCACACCGGTTGCCCAGTGGTTATCGCTGAAGGCTGAGTGACAATAAGTCTCCTCAGGTCTTCAGCTAACATCTCCTCTCTCTTTCGCATATCATGACAGAGCTACGATTCGTTGCAGTCCTTATATCTCTAGCACCTTCCTCAGTATCCGTCCAGTGCCCAGCAGTGCTGTGGTCTGTACGGTCTCTATCCTCCCCCTAATCCCGATCTCCTCCAGTCTCTCCCTCAGCGTTTTGGGGACAGTTCCTAGTGCTCCCACTATGACCGGTACTACCCTGGTTTTCATGTTCCACATTTTCTTTAACTCCCTTGCTAGGTCCTGGTATTTTTCCCTTTTCTCACCCTCCTTCTTCTTTACTCTATGGTCTGCAGGTACAGCAACGTCTACTATTTGGCAGGCCCTCTTTTTTTTGTCTACTATTACTAAGTCCGGCCTTCTTGCCTGGATGAGGTGGTCAGTTTGGATGTCAAAGTCCCACGGTAGTTTGTGGTTGTCATTCTCCAAAACTGCCTCTGGCTTGTGCTGATACCACTTTTCCCCATGGTTGAATCCCATTTGTTTACTTAGTTCCCAGTGTATCATCGTTGCTACTCTATCGTGTCTATGCTTATACTCCTTCTGGGCGAGTTGACTACATTCACTAGTTATGTGGTTTACTGTCTCATCTCTTTCACCGCACATGCGGCATTTGCTGTTTGTCTGTGTTCTATCGATTTTTGCTTTTATGTAGTTTGTCCTTATGCTTTTGTTTTGGGCTGCCATGATGAGCGATTCTGTTTTATTATTATTATTATTATTATTATTATTATTCACAGTATTTCCGTTATCAGTAGTAGTGATAGTAGGAGTTCTCGTAGTAGTAGTAGTAGTAGTGGTATCATCATTGTTATTAATGCTCAGTGTACTGCATTCACTGGCCTTGGAAAAATAATTTCGTGCATACTGAGAGTAAGACACAAGTGCCTCCAGTTAAGGTGTTGATAGATTCACTGATTCCGTTCCTATGTAATACAAATAACTCAAACAACTCCATGTGTTATCTTGAATTTGAGTTGCCTCATTCTCTATTTTCTAATTCTTTGAGTGTAATTTTTATCGATCATATGCATCAGAAAACAAGGTTTTTTTAAAAATCTTTTAACATAGCATCTGGTCTTTTCACATTAATTGTTGATTGGTATGGATAGTAAAGTTCAATATTACAGTTACATCAATTGCTTCAATGACTGGTTCAGTCTGATTTTCGTGTCAGTCCTAAGCGTATGAGGCGTTCCAACGTTTGCAAATGACCAAGAGAAGATACTTTCCAGTCCTATCGCTTCTCATCTTGTATTCCTTTGCTGCATGGACTGGACACCCAGGCACTTTGTGGTCATTTGTTTCGATCTCACTATCCTACCGTGTACATTCCGGGTCAGCTTCATTTTTTCGTGTTTTAGGCTTTTGGGTTGCCAGCACGAAAACTTCCGTTTTGGCCTTCAATCTTGAGCTTCGCAACTACATTGGCATTTATCCTGATCTGCATCAGTTCTTGTGGGTATTGATTGAGGAGTTATCTCCCCTGCCTGTGCTAACGGAGCTTTTTCAATTCATTTCCGTTGTCGTCCAAAAGTTTTCATTTGTTTTTTTCCTGAATACGTCCATTCATATAGATGTTTACATGATGAAATCTCTAATAAAGATATCTGCCGCAGTATGTATAGTCACATTACGCCATTTCGGGTGTATGAAATATCTCAAGCAACCCTGTCTCTAAAATTTTCTTTGTGAGAACTTTTGGTTTATCTCGATTCATTCTGTACATCCCGTGGCGAGGTGTGTTTTGTAGCATCAGACAAGTCTAAGGAAACTGGAGAGTTGTTATACTTGAGGTATACTTATCAACAAAGATCGTTTTTTAGTGTTTGGGAACATTAAATAGATTCGTCATATGAATAAATGGTAATTGCTTTTCTGTTTCACGTCGTTTTGGCTAAATAAATGTTCCATAGGGACTCTCCTCTTCCAAAAGAGTACATAAAACCTGCACACCATCTTTTTTCCCAAACCAATAGTTTCGTATCAACGTATATTTCTAAACGTCAAAGACGCTTACAAAACGTATTTCACTTGGGTTGACGAGTCCCTTTCAGGACTGTGAGTAGCCACAAGACAGAATGTTGACAAAAATATATTGTATTAGGGAAAAAGAAGTTAAACAAATTATTTTCTTTAAAAAAATCAGGATATAAGAAACAAACTCAGAAAATAGCAGAAACATGATAGTCTCAGTGTGAGCAAGATGAGTTGGGGCATTTCAGACTATCAACCTCACTGTTCTTGTTTTGTCTTTTTGTTTTTTTTGTTGTTGTTCCCATGATGTTTCATCCAATCCATTGTACATGACTTTCTCTTCGAGGAAGTTCAAATAATAATCAAAGAACGCTGTTGTAGATTGAGAAAACTCAAAGAAGCAGCACGCATCAACTTAGCAGCTAAATGCATGTCAAACCACGATTGCTTTCAGATCAGTGTGGTTTTTTCTGCTCAATCAGTAGATATTTAAAGGAAATCTGCAACCTACGTTAATATAGGTTGAAGTTCTGTCTGTTATTTGCCACGACTGCAAAGAAGAATCATTCTGTTAAAATACGGATTATCATCCTCAATTACAGCTGCAGTAGGAGCAGTAACATCAGACTATTTTGCGTTTAGCTTTGAAATTAGACCTTCCACGAGATTCGCTAGACTTCTTTCTAAAGGACGCCCTGGAGACTTCCTGAAAATGTTTGGTTCGTCACATCATCATATTTGTCAGCCAAAATTTTGCATATAAATCAAACCAGACAAAAAAATACCAGTGATAAATGAATGGAACTCCCCTAACAGCATACCGATATGAATACTCATCATCCTTCCCCTTTTTCCATCGAACATCTTAAAATGTTAGAATCAATAAAAAAAATTTTACGATAAAACGTTCAGGTTGGAAACTCAGGCTTAGAATTAGGACAGGCATATAACTCTTACTGGAGATGTTCAATGCTCGAAACACATTTTTTAACATACTTTTTTAAACATAATTTGCGTATGTTGGAAAATTGATACTACCCATCTGGGAAATAGTTGCAAGACACTTTTGTGCCACAGCACACAATTTGAGAATCACTGCATAAGCCTGTTGAAAGAGTATCCGAGTTACATAGCCGGATACAGAAACACTGCATGGGATTGTCGAAAGAAAATCCAATATGCATAGCTGTCAATAGAACCTCTGCATCAGACTCTCGAAAAAGAACCCGAATCACATGGACGGCCATTTTGATATCAGACGAACAGATTATCGATTAGTGAACTGGAAACATGTTTAGTTTTCACGGAGAAAAGGATTTACGGCGCTACGCCTCATTGGTTCTGTGCATAAGCAGGTTTTGTTTCGGACCCAGTGGATTTGAAACATGCTATGATTAATGGCTAGATTCAGGGCTGAATTGCCTTCGCTCAGATTTCGGCGATTGATCGGAATCAGTCACACGCAAACACAGAAGCACGCACACATTCATTCATGTAAGCATAAGTTCACTAAATTACACAAATGTACATTCTTATACAGGGGCAATCAAATTGCATCCACACCCACTCAAAGTTATTCACGTTGAATGCAAAAAGTCTGATACACAAAATTGATTGTAATATGATTTTACATCTTGGAAATTGACCAAACTTGGACAAAGATCAGAAGTCCTGGATCGATACTCTGTCAAATTCAAAGGTGTATAAGGATGTGAAAATAAAACTTTTGAAAATATCAGATTCCTTTTTTACGGATTGTGTGTGCGCATATATATATATATATATATATATATATATATATATATATATATATATATATATATATATATATATATATAT
>OY735207.1:2322500-2412500 GCA_963457665.1 Thysanoteuthis rhombus
TTATTAGGTTACTTTTTCGCTTTTTGATAGTCAATTATCATTGGAAATCCTGAAATTTCATGAAAACATGTGTGAAAGATTCCAGACACCAGCAAAAGAACTAATGTAGCATGAACCTACTTTCCAAATTGAACCTCGCAATAAAGATTCATTTAAGCGGGGATTTTTTAAAATATTAAGAGGCTCATTTTTCCTGCTACAGATTTCCAGCCGTTTAGTTTAATTGATGCAGTCTGTATTCACAATGGATACATGAATAGCCAGCCTGGCGTACGGGAGAAACTGATGTTGATTGTTTTAATGACAGTTTTGGTTGACAATTTCTAATTGGAATCTCAGCAACAACGTAAAGAAATTCAACTTTCCTTTAAAAGAACAACATTGAACGTATTTAAATGAAAAAAAGAAACTGGCAACGTTTTAATTAAATGCAAAAAAATGGTCACATTATTATCTTAGAAACCATCAACCAAAACTGCCTTCACATCAGCCAAGGAGAGTTTTTTGTTCAGTTTTTAAGCTGGTGTAGCTAACTGGCTGGTTATATAGGGTTAATAGAAAGCTACATCAATAGAGCTAGAAGATTGAAAAATAAAACATTTATTTCTTTTGAAGTTTATATATTTTGAAAAAAAAACTCATTCTTTCAATTCCTCCAAAACATTTTACATCACAGATTAAATTTACGATGTAAGTTCATGGTAAGATAAATTTTCAGCTTCTGTCACTTTTTTTTTTCGGACTTTTTTTAGATCAATTAAGAACTAAAGTCCAGAGCAGTAACCTATTCCTCGATCACTTCTTTTTTAAAGACGCTTGTGACGTGCCAGTGTCTATTTAGTGACTAACCAGACCTTTTTTGTTGTTTTTTGTTTATTTTTTTTGTTTTTTGTAGTTCTTTTTTAAGATGTTCTATTTCATTTTATCATAGAATTTTGATAGCTGGATTTGGTCTCTATCCAATGAAGAAACACATCAAAAGTAAAATAAATTGAATAGAACTTCATATTACGGGGTAACACAATTTGAAGGCGACAGATTGAAATATTTTTTTAAAAAAGTAGATTCTAGATTGAATTGAGAGAGGGCACATACCCTATCCAGCATCAATGTCAATAACAATTGAATGAAAGTCAGTTGAATGTAGAAGAAGTAACAGCAAGATTCCCTAAATCAGCTTAAAATGTTATCAAAGCCTATGCAGTCCATATCCTGGTCTTCCAAAAATCATCATCGAAATTTATTGGAGACTTCTGGAAATATTGGGTTTTCAAACATGAATGATTATATATATGCATGTAAAAAAAAGTTTCTAAGTAGAAGACCTGGGTCTGTCCAACGATCGAACCGATTTTTCTTCATCTAATGACTTATTTTTTAATGAAGTTTCGTTAAAATCCGTTGAAGACCTTTGAAGGTTATGTGAGTACAAACAGACTGACGCAAGTAGATATATATACTTTTTCTAAGCCTGTTGGTACAGGAAATGAAATCAAAATCATTTGAATGCGAGGATGTGCCATTCATTGGAAGCAAAAACCAAGTTGATCTTTATTTCATTTCATCACGGCCTCAGGATAGCAAAAAGGGGTCACCAGCCTTGACACCGTAGGTTGAGTGTGGAGGTCACGATCTTAAAAACGAAACTCTGCTTGACAGGTCACGTGTCCCCCGCCAAGTTCACTGTAAAGCCGTGGTTCATTGCCACAGAGACACGTCATCCCATTAACTGCATCAACGTTACCTGAAAGCACAACCATATTCCTCTAATTGAACCAGAGCTTCATGCAGGGAACTCAGCTGAATGGCGCAGAATAACACATTTGCCGTATATTCTTTGAATAAAAACACCGTGTGAGTGGATCACCAAGGCCATGGAATAGCCAAAAGCTGATCAACCGTGTCCACAGCATCCATCTAATACCATCACAACTGGCCCAAAGTTTGTGTCCACAGTATTGAACTTGTCAGCCATATTCGAGTTTGAATGGTTCATCTTTTTGCAATATATTTGAATGATGAGGAATAGGAATGCTGGTATATTGATTCAAAAATACGTTATGCACTTACCGTATTCAGAGCGTTCTAAATGATAAGGCTGCTATCCTTTTACAAAAAAAATAGAGAGTTTCAAGAAATCACTGTCTTCATTCTGAATTCTCGATGACACAGAATTGTTGAGAGAGAATTTGAGATAATGTTCACTTTTATGCTATTGAATTGAACATCTTCTCAGTTGTCTATAAAGTGGCAAAAACCAACTGTAAATGGCAATAAATTAGATATCTTGATTGTTTGCACAAACCACACAATTAGAGAAGATATTTTTGCTTTTACTTTACAAGTCGTTTTCTTCTTTTCTTATAAAAGGTTACACAGAGGGTCTACACAGTGTACAGTAAAATTGTTTTGTTGTCGAACAGGTCAATCTAGATGTGAAGTTCCCGAAATGTCGAATAGCATATCGGTTTGTCACATATTTTTTGATTGATCACTTATAAGGTTATATGATTACCAAAGATCCATGTTGATTAAGATAGAATTGTTGCCCTTTTTCCATGAGATTTAAGGCTGCTATTTTGAAATTAAATAGAGACGATTTTGACCGTATATTACTTCCAATCATTAGTCACTGTGAATGGATCCATCCGTAATTTTAAACACTTGTCCACCACCTTATCAAGAACTTTGTAGATATCGTATAGGCAGACAGGTGCAAAAAAAGTTTGAAAAAAAGAGCTACATAATATCGCAATCAGATACAAAGCCTTGGATCTAGCCAAAAGTTTGATCATATATTTTTTAAAGATTATATATTTCTACAATCTCCCCTGTCTATCTATACAATATTTCCAATGGTTTTCAAAAATACTAAATACAAATATATCGGAGCGTAAGGCCCCTGTTGAAGGAAAAGTCTCGGGATTGGATAATAGATTTATCTGTTTTTTCATTTGAAATATTTCCTGTTGTTTGTTTTATACATTAGCTCGAAACTACTCGATATCTGGAAGGAAAATGAATTCAAATTGAATCTGATGGAATGGTGAAATACGCATTAAATAGAATGTGATCTAATTAGGGCTTTGGGTATTTGATTTTGATTGACAAATATTTTTGTCATTTTTTTCTTTCATGATTTTATGTGTCCACTCTTGGCTGTGTACACATTTGAAAAGTCCCACAATAAATTTCAATTGAATTAATGTAAGACTAAAACGATATTACGGAAGGTGCATCTAGATTCGGGAGCAGATGTACGGGTTCAGCTTTTGATTGATCGTGTATTCTCTTCTTTTTTACATTTTTGGTTTGCCCCTGTCTGTCCGTAAGATATCTCCAAAAGTTCCCAATTGATGTCAAAATCCCATGAAAGCGACGACAATGGGAGAGTAAAGAGATGGTCAATTTTCAAGGCTAATCTTGGAATTTGTTTTTGATTGAGAGATATTTTCCCATTTTTTTCTCCGGCACATTTCTGTGTATCTATGCAATATCTTCGTAAAAATGAACATGATTGTATTTTGGGCTGAACACCAGAGTTTTTTTTCGATTGAAACATTTATTTTTTCGGGTTTTTTTCTCATATATTTCTAGATTTGCTCCTGTCTTTTCACACGATACTTGGAAAGTTCTCGAAAATTTTCAATGAAATTATGTGGCTGAGTTGGCAATAGAACATAGGAGGAATGTTCTCATTCTGAATTTATTCACAACAACCTGGTCATGATTGGAAGAACTATACGTTTCTATTTTGAATTTCAATTGATTCGATAGAAAACGCTTCCAACAATTTCTTACACAGCTTCTGTACATGGTTTATAGATACGATTCAACCTAAATACTTAGATTCTACACACACAAACAAGCCAGAATTTTATAGATTCATCAATTTTGCCTTACATGCCCCCTGGATTTTGATATCTGACCGTGAAACATCTGCGGATAATGATTGAATATCGAGTTATCGTTGTTGACTACTCATGCTACGCATTAATGGAGAGAGAGAGAGAGAGAGAGAGAGATAATTGTTTCATTATTGACTGATTTGCATTTTTGACTGAACGGCCAAAACTACCTAAAATTCGAAAATTATTCAACTTTTTCATTCGCTGTAAAGGATTTCACAAAATATTTGACTCTTGGTTTTGTTTTAATTATTCTAAATGATTTTGCACTACTTTTTAGGCAAAACTTGTTAATGGCGAATCTGTTCCTGGGTCGAACCCTGATTTGACTAAACTAAAAGTAAAGTTTACAACGTCTTCCCTTTCCTTAAAGAATTTACAGAAAATATCAAACCCAGTGAAATAAGTGTGAACAAAAACGAAAACGCAGCAAAATATTCCCTTATTCTTGAACTTCGAACAAAGCCCCATTTAAAAAATAGGTTTTGGCTAAAACCTGTCAGGAGAAAGAAAAATGGTTTATATTTTATATAGCAAACTAGTGTATTTATTATTAAAAGAATGCATTCTCCTGTAGTTAAATCTACGTACCTAATCTCACATCCGTTTCTTCTTCGAATATCCACCTGCAATGAACAGGTATGCATGTTAAAACTGTTTCTCTAAGACCTAACAGGTTTTGAGGTTCCCATTAAAGGAAAGAGAGAGGAATATTTAATATTTTCAAGTCCCTACTGCGTCATAGTATTACTTTTTGAAATGAATTCTCGAAAAAATAGAAAGTATATGAAAAAGTAGGAAGACAATACAGTGTTTATTACTGATGTATACACTCCATGTACATAGTCATTACTCCTCCATTCTGTAATGTTTTACACTGCATTCCTGCACGATACATTTTTTTTTTGTTGATGCTATGATGATTTATCTTTGTTTTGGACTTTTTTTTTCTGTTTATCAACTTGAAATATCTATTGGAAACGTGTAGTTTTATTACAGAAGTGCATCTTCCTCAAAATTGTATAAAGAACGCCGTTTTTTATTCTGTTGTTTCAACAAATTTAACTATGAATTATTTTTGAATATTTACACAAAGTGTTTCGAAAACGATGAAAAATCTTTTTGACGATTATTTTGAATCTAAAAGCTATTTTTTGATTCACAAATGGCAAATACATCACAAGATATGCTGATAACTCATTTATCATAACTTTACAGCAAATGTTCAACTTGACTCCATTCCAATAGCTAAATATTGTATGTCTCTCTGAGTACAGTGTAGCCACATGAGAAACATTGCAGCATAAGATTTCACGTGCACGTGAATACCACCCTTCTGTCCTTAGGGTTGTAACTTTCATGAGATACACTGGATTTAAAACAAAACTATCCGAAATGAGGCACTAAAAATGTGTTGATCAATAAGGGGGTTCTCTCAAGTGATTAAATATTCGAATCGATCTTGAAGCCATTGATTTACTTTGATTCAATAAATATCATCTTCTCCGGAGGGAGATTAAAGAGTGTACAAATAGACGAGGCAGATCAATAGACTGACCTCTAAAGAAAGGCGTCAATAAATATGCGAAAAGAGTGTCAGCGGCAGAGCGATTGTTAATTAGTTAATCTCATCTTCGTGATGTAGAAGAACCACATCAGCATAGTTCCACACAACCAACCACGTTTTATAACAAGCGCTCAATAGAGATAAATATACGCACACTCAGTTGATTACTTTAAATAATGTAGTAATTAATAATCCTGCTTATTGTAATTACGATAATGTATCGACATTTTACTTATTGAATATATAATCTCATCTTGTATTTCCCAGGATTAGTTTTCCAATTAAAAAAAAATATTTATAACTAATCTTTCCAAACAATTGCATTGAAACAATTCCCATTTTAAATCTCTGGAAAGATTCATTTCGCTCATTATCTTATCACAGGAGAAATTTTGACACAACCTGATTTTTTTGCATCCACTGATTACTGAATATCACAGGGCACATCGTGCTGTCATTTGTTTTGTTATCTTAGATTTAAAGATATATGAATTTGTATGAGGCTAGAACTAAAATAATCGCATTTTTTGTTATTTAAACTTTGATTCTGCTTTAAAAAAACAAACAAACCGTTCTTTAACCATTGATGGATGATACAATTTTTTAGCGTGAATTTAGCTCTATTTATCTAAGCAAAACATTTTCTTTTTACTATCTATTCTGGTTTATTTGACGTTGTCAAATCAATGAGGCGGGGAAGCAAATTCGAGCAATTTTATTTCATGAGTTCAAAATAGAAAGTAAATAAGCAAAACTACGTGCGATATAAACCAAGTGTTAGTCCAGGGTGATGTCAACAAACAGTCAACAAACGAACAGCTCTCCAAATTTCGAAACGGAGACAAGAGCTTTCAATGTGCAGACGTCCTTGATTGACCATATCTAATCTAGGGTCATCATTGTGGTGAACCGACGCATAGCAGTTCAAGAGGTTGCAGATAAGCTAAACGCTGACCATTCAAATTTTTGGCACTTGCAACAACTAATCAGCTGCTCAAGACGCATTGGAGGAATTCATTGGTTCAAGGACCTAGAATACCATACCCCGAGAAAAAAATCAACTTGTTCCTTGTTAGTGAATGTATAGAGATCCTGAGGTTTCTTATTAAGATCAATAGCTTCATACTTGCATATATACATTTTTTATACATACATGCATTCATACTTCGGTCTGGATAGTATTTAGAATTTTTCGATATCTCAAAAATCGGTTACCAGGCCTTATATTCACTCCACAACGAATCAGAGAAGACCTTGGTGTACATGTTTGAACAAGCACTCTCTCATTTGATCAAACGAAAATCGTATTCGTCCATACCCTATCAGTACTTGAGACAATACGTACTATATAAATATGGCACGTGCAACATCACTCACACACACACACAGATACATATGAATGCTCGCCTGCACGAGCACATACACACGCGCACACACACACACACATATATATATATATATATGTTTTCTTATTCTTAGCTGACTTTATAATACAACGTAAAAAGGAGATATCATTTCTAGTTTTGACACGATACCCACAGATTAATTAATAAGCAGAAAAAAAAACATTTACAATATATTTGTTCCTTACCAAATGACATTTTTCCTGGGGCATGATTAGTGATAGTGGCTTCAATGAGATTTTGATTCAAAGTTTCCAATACGGATCGAGTTTTAAATCATTACCTAATAATTATGCGTGGTTCTGCACAACTTTGGTCATATACTGGAAAAAAGCTCGACCAGGAATAAGTGTGTGGAATAAAAAAATTAAAAGAAGAGATAGCATAGATCCGATAGCAAATATGAGTGGAAACTAAGATAGAAGTAATCAGGTGGCAATGTAAATGTGCTGGTCGCAGCCAAAAGAAAATATTAAAGATAGTGCAAACGTTAGTTCTTTTGTGACCAATGGACGAAAGAAATCGTGATGGGAGAAGAAGAGATATAAGGTTGAGATATGAGATAGGAATAAATATGGTAGATGTTATCATGGTCTCGATTTGTATGCATGAAGCTCGAGAGAGTTCATTCTAACAGCAGACTCGTGATGATAGATAATGATGATGGTTAATTCATTCTCAATTGCTTCGAGTATACAAGGCAGGTCAGAAATAAAGAATAAGATCCTTGCGAGACTGGGGAGACTTACTCAAGTACCGCACCCGCTCTACCCATTGAGCTACTTAAGCATAATGATCTTTAAGATTTGACAGATTTCCTTTTCTTCGATCATGGTATTTCTTGTTTTTCAACTTGCCGGTCAATGTCTCGTAATTCCGAAGGATATAACTCATTATTTTCTAGGAGGGTCTTTAGTTTTTTCCTGATACACTTCTTTTACGCGGATGATTCCAGAATTGCTCCCACCATTCCTAATGTATTACTGTCTTTATATCCAATCTGTACTGATTGCACTAATGGTCAGTATAATGTCGTTCAGAGTCTCATTTTTTCGTCAAGGAGGCGACATTTGCAATGTTCCTTTTTTTTACTTCTTTTGCTTTGATGTAAGTTGATTCTAATGCATATGGTCTGGACTGAATCGATAAGAGAATCCATTTCACCTTTTTTAGATAATTATTATTCTTATCGTCTCACCAGATGCCTTTGGTGACCGTGCACTAAGGACCAATTAACATCTAGTGCCATCTAATCTCCTGCAATCTTCTCTGCCTTATTGCCGAGCACGTCACAATTAAGGGTCTTAATCATTCTTCTTCTTCTTCTTCTTCTTCTTCTTCTTCTTCTTCTTCTTCTTCTTCTTCTTCTTCTTCTTCTTCTTCAGATCTTTAATTCTTCCAATGTCATTGCATTTACTCAAATAAATAGTTCCAGTGCTCTGATGATTACTGGCACAATTAATCCCTCTAAATCCCATTATCAGCTTTTTTCTAGAAAATGTGTTATTATTTATATAACTGGCATAATACGCATCAAAATGAAAAGATTTTTACATTTAAATCAGTATTTCTTCACGGGATTAGACTAACTGTACAGTCTGTCTAATATCTAAATGTTACAACCCGGAAATATCGCCAACGATGAATGTTCAGTATCTCACACGCATTTAAATCGAGGTAAAATGTGCGTACCTAAAGTTATGTATAAATACATATACAACGAATATATTTGTATCGATTTATGGTTGATCTAACAAGAATGAAAAGACAATATCAAGAGACCTTCCATGGTGAATGATTCTTTAATACGATGTTCCACCAATTCCAGCCACTGTAAAGAATATAAGGTACTCAAAAAAAAAAAAAGCAGCAGTGTTCGTATAGTTTGTCTCTGAGTTTGTGTTGAGTAGGTATCAACAGGACAATCATGTAAACACAATGTTTCTTGTGGCACCTTTCTTCTTGACAAAGGTCGGAATGAGCGGAACGTCGAATTGAATCATCTCAAAAGGTCTCCTGATATTGTTATATCACTCCTGGCAGATTACCCATAAATCCATATTAAAATAATGATCATATATACAGAGAGAAAGAGAGAGAGAGAGAGAGATATTGATAGATATATGTTGGTGTAGTGGGGGAGTGCATACATGTGCAAGTTGGAAAAAATATGTCTTTGTTTACTTTTCAAAGCTTTTTGCGAGATCAGCAAATGACAAATGGCTAGAAAATTTTGCTATATAATGAAAGAAAGAGAGAGACAAAAATAACATACGCATATATAGAGAAATTAAATAAATGTGTCATCCACAGAGGGCTGTTTCGTTGTTTTGCAACCCTCCAATGTGGCTATAGATTATACAGTATCCCATCCAGTACCACGACTTAGGATCCAAACATCCCCATAAAATCCCCATCCACCAGATTACTCTTTTCTCAGATTAGAAGAGCATTGCATAAGTTTGTGACGCTTTTGAATTCGCATACAGTTGATACTTTTTGATACTAGAGAAGTGGTGGTTCGATCCTACACAGAGCACAAAAAATGCACTGAACCTTGGCAAAATGTTCAGTTGACTGGAATGGCAACAAGATTGTATCTCGGACTGAGAAAAAAGATGCCTGCTTGGATGGAGATCTTCCAATCATCCACATTTCAAAGAACTGCAATGGAAGGGAAAGAAGGATGACATTTTTGGGGAATGAAATGTTAACATTGTCTTGAAGCACTCTGTCTATTGTCTAATGACTGTACTGCAAATACACATATACACACAAACACATACACACACACACACACATACACACACACATATATATATATATACATATATGTATATATTTATATATCTATATATATCTATATAATTCATATATATATACATATATACATATGTATATAAATATGTGTGTACGTGTGTGTGTGTATATATATATATATATATATATATATGTAGATATATATATATATATATACCTTAACAATTCATTGGATTCTATTTGCTTCTTTTCTTTGTAATGTCATACCATCAAATGACAACGGGAAGTCTTTTGAACTGATTCCATGAAGAGAGACGAGCAACTTCCCTGAATAGTAGTACAAGACAAACAAAATATCGGAAATGACGGTGTAGTTATTTTCCATACGTGATGGGGTAGGGAAGAAAGCTGTAAGTTACCGTCGTAGTTTTTTTATCATCTCTATTTAGTCATTTTATTCAAGGTGTATCGATGGTGGAAGGAGTGGGTGTGCATGGAATCGATCATTGAATATTGGTTCAGTGTCCTTTTGAGTTGTATCTTTTTATGTTGCGTGAAAAAGTGAAAATCTCTTTTGGGTGTGAATGACTCACTAATAAGGAATGAATGTAGGTTGGGCGGGAAAAATTCTGAATATACTCAAAACCAAATATTACACACATATAGAGAGATTGATGAGTAAAATAACAAACAGTTGTTAAACATTTAATTTCATATATATATATATATATATATATATATATATATATATATATATATATATATATATGTGTGTGTGTGTGTGTGTGAGAGAGAGAGAGACGTAGACGGAACCAGAGATAAAGAGAGATAGAGTGACAGACATGAAATTTAGGAGAGAGAAAAGGGAAGAGGGGGAATATGAAAAAAGAGAGCTGTAGGTGTTTACTGAGATGGAAATACAAATGATTTCTTTCTCCCTTTTTCTGTCTCTCTCCATATATATATATATATATATATATATATACATATATATATATATATATATATATATATATATATATATATATATATATATATATATATATATATATATATATATATATATATATTTATCAGTTTGATACCATATATTTGACAGTGTGCAATTATTTGACAAAAAGGAAAACAATGATAAATAATTCATTTTGCAAACATGTTTCACTCTCCATTGTCATTTAAACTCTCTACTTTGAAAAATTCATGTGCAATTATTGTGTGTGTGTGTGTGTGTGTGTGTGTGATTGTGTGTATGTTATTTGCGTACGCTTTTTTTTCTGTCATTTTATTTCCAACCTTTCCATTGTATTCCTATACATGACTTTTTTTTATCATATCGCTAACCTTGAACGGAAAGCTTCGTCGGAGCTTATCTAAGTTTAGATTTCTTCCCAGCGTATTTTGTTCTCCTTTTCCTTAACCTTCACACCCTTTAACGTTGTGAACGTTTTGTCTGTTTTTCCATCCCTCAATTCTAGATTTTTTTCCTCCATCTGAGAGGAAAAATTATCACCATTTGTGTCTTTTTAAACAAAGCCACCGTAATCTTCGGCCAACTCACATACACCGAATCTCCCAAATAGAAATACCATATTAAACAAGATAAAGCAAAAATGACTCCATTAAGATTCTTCATGTTCCTATTCTAGATCCTAAGTTAGAGAGAAAATATTTACAAGAGCAGGTATTCGTATAACGTTTACATCTAGGCCCAATGAAAGGATTTCACTTAGTAGCCTCAAAGACATTTCATTCCCTGACAGTAATCAAAAGGTTTATAAACAGGACTCAGCCCGTGGATAATCGTACGTAGGTGAGACAGGAAGGATATAATATAGATGCAACATCCCAGTCTATAAGTGAATAGCTGTAGCGTCAAAATCTGGATTGGAAGAATTTCGCCGAAGAGCAGTTAAAATAAATTCTATTTATTACATCATTGACGTGTTCAACCGATAAAAATCTGAAATGAAGTAAAACCTATCGAGAATCTAGACGTTAATAATAAAACTATCAAAATAAGGCCCAAGAAAGGCCTACAAGGAAATTTCTCTTCAAGATCAATCATAAACATGGGGGAGGGTAGTCGAAACTTGAAGCTAATTTTCAATTCTGTAGATAGAACGGTGTGACCAAGGGTGCCGGACGAACCATCAGAACAACATGTGCATTTATTGAAAAGGATGGAACTTTTCACTATTTTTGTCTTTTAATGAGTTTTGAATATCAGCAACAAACTATGAAAGGAAAATGATCAGCTTCATGCAACTCAACAATCAAAAGAATGTGATAGGAAATTAAATGGATGATAGACATTGAGTTTTGAAAGGGGGTTTGACGACGGAAAGATCCATTGGAGTCTTTGAATGTTTAGTTTTTGCGTGTTGACTGAGAAACGGTAGTTTTGTCAAAACGAATTCAAATATAGATCATTTTCTCTCGAGTTGAGAAAAAAGAATCCTAGAATTAAAGATGAAATAACAGGTGGAATAGTTGCAAAGGCGATCTAAGAGCGTCAAGAATAACGGACGTAATGGAGTGAAAAATGATCATTTAGTGCTTGTCGTTGGATATATACTTCCCCAACGATTCCCTACACCTCTCTGTCATGGACGTTGCAGAGCCATTACTTTCTTAACCTGTTTATTTCGTCGCACTATCTTAGATTTTGATCTCTGGGCATCCACGTTATGAGTCATGATTTTCATGTGTTCCAACTTAACCTGCCCACTTGTTTCTCGATAATCTGTTTCGTTATCCCTCCATATGATGTAGTCATGCTTCTCTCTTGCCTATGTTGTTTTGGTTTCGTTGCATATTCGGCATTGGCTCCATAGGTGTCTATTGTGGGGGATGCATTGGTTGTATACCCTTCTTTTTCACGTGATTTTCTTTTTCCTAAACGCTGACATTGCCATCCCATTAAAGGTTAGCAAAATGATAAAAAAGTGATTGAACAGTTTTGATCTAAATGCTTCTATCATTTATACAAAACTTTGGATTGAAGATTAAATATAACTTAAAAAAACAACTTCATTTGTAAATCCATGATCATTGCGTCAATCGTAATTCGATGAAATTGAAATGAGTTCAGCAACGTAGTGATATACATTTTCCGAAAAAATTCATGAATCTTTCACTTTTACCTGAATTAGATCACCAACAAGAACCAAGTTCTTCACTCACCATCAACATGAAAGAATATCTTGAAAGGAAAACAAATAAAAATCCTAATTCAGACAAAGTCAATGTTATATTAGTTCTGAACTCAAATTTGAATCACAACTTATATTATTGAAGGCAGGTTTTGACGTCTGTTGTTATATTTAAAACGTAGTAAAGATACAATTAGCTTTAAGTATGCATTTACGTAAGGGTATTTATTATAATGATTCAATCTCTGTCAATGCAATACCTTATGGTTTTTATAAATCACAAAGAGTCACGTAAGCCTTTAAGCTCTTCACATGCAGATTCAAAAGTGTTCTCCCCGATCTTTTAAACTTGCTCCTTGTGGGGCACACATTCCGCGTTCACAACCATTGTTCAAGACAATGGCTTGTTACTAAATATTCCATCCTGAACGTGTGCAGAACAATGATTCATAATAAGGCCAATTTATTTGTAATTATACATGCAACTGATTGGACCATCATTATGGACAATTAATTAATTATGCTCTGATAATTAATACGAGCCATGTGCACAGTGATGTGATTTGCACGCAATCAGCTAAGTTAATCGTAGTTGAGTGGTTGAATCCAGGCCATCCTTATATGATTCATTGGATGCTTAAAATAGTGTGAAATGATTTGGGTGATTTGCACAAATTCATTGCTTAATTACTGCAGACAGCTGCAACCAGCATAGCAAATATCCATATCGCTAGTCAATCAAATCTTATCACGAATCAGTTTTGCTTTTATTAACCAAAGAAAAAGCCGTAGTAGTAGTTCAAATATTGGACCATGGGAAATTTCATAGGATATTTATGCTATGTAAGAATGAAGTGCAAAGATTTGACATTGTAACAAAGGACACACAGCTTATCTCAATGCAATTATCTAAGTGTGCTAATGAAATTCCAAAGAGAGTTTTCGATGGATATTTTTTTTTTCAAATTACGTAAAAAAAAGTGCTGAGTATGCATTTGCTGGTAGTATCGACAGGATTTACGTCTACCTATCTCTATAATGCTAAATATCTGATTCTGTTTATCTGGGCGTGAAAGATTACGTATAATCTTTGTTACTTAATATAGGTACTTGCTTAGTAGTGTGATTTACACGCAATTGGTTGAGCTAATCATTACTAATTGTGTTTGAGTAGTAAAATCTAGGCCATCATTATATGACTGATTGGATGTGTAGAATAGCGTGGACTGATTTGGACTCAGTATATAAATGTGTGGCTCCATTGATTCCGACAGTTCAACCTTAATAGTCATTTCCACGTCGCTCGTGTAATCTTCCTCAAACAGGTGAATGATCCTTCCAATGAAGGATGAGATTATTCAGCGTTCGAAGGAGTAAATGAAGAATGAAAGAAACATGAAGAATAAAATACTTAATTTACTTATATATTCATATTTGTCTCGATTCTAATGGCAGAGTAGCTTTGTTGTAAACATTAAGAAGGATGATTATTTCTAAAGAAAATCTAATTCCAAGTTCTGAGACTGTTGTATGTTAAATCTATGTAAACTAGGGAAAAAATCCTATTATTTTTCCGTACTTTTTTTGTCACGTTTATTTTTTTGTCTTTTTTTAGGTACTTTTTTAGGATGTTCAAAAAACACGAAAAAAATAAACTCTCAAGAACTGACTTACTTGTTTTCTTCCTCCTTGTACACAAAATGAGTGATGTATAAATTTATACACCAAGGAGAATAAGATGAGGATAATCAAAAAATATAAGAAGATTTAGCCGTGGGTAAATCTAATATTGCGATAAAGACTCGAGGATGAATGACACTGAAATAGTTTCAGAAACACAGCGCTTGTGAATCAAATCCTATTACAAAGCATTTTTTTTTAAATCCAGAACTTCGTCAAAGGAGGAGACGAATATAGGTGCCAAAATCTGCAGAAGTAATTTACTTGTAGGGCCTGGGGAAATGTCATTGTGTATTTTTGCAACGTAAACAGAAAATGCATAATAGTTGATATCATGAACCTATATATTGAACAGGGTGACATGTTTGTTTCTTTGTCCGAACCAATGGACACTACAGCATTAAAGTAACAACTGCTGAGGAAAATATTTACAATCCACTGTTTAAAACGGTGGACTCTTCTACTTAATTCGGATGCAATCAGTTAATTCGACTGTAGTCAATTGTTGTAACACGGACAATCCTCAAATGAGTAATTGAAAGCTTCAAACAGTGTGAAATGATTTGGGCAATTTGTAAAAATGCAATACCAAATCAATGCAAACGGCAGGAAACAATGTATTAATTGCAACATTCCATTGGAGAGTGATTTCTCTGTAGAGCTAAAGGGAAAAACACAAATGAATGATGAATCAAATATAAAGACTGATGGCTTAATTTATTCCGATTTTCATTATTATTTAATTCAACTTATGTATTGTTACCAAGAAGTATCTTCGTGGTGCAAATGCAAATTAAGTCAACATTATTTCTGAAAAACTCATTCCAAGTTCTAAGAATGTCGTCGGCTAAATTCATGTAAACTAGAAACTTTTTTACGTCAATTCTTTTGTTGCTTGTAGTTTTCATTAGATATTTTTCGGATGTTAAAACACATAAATAAAAGAAAGACAATAGGATTAAGGTAATGTATGTTTTTTCTCGTATTTTGTTTTTTTTTGCTCACGATACATAATGAATAATGTATAAAATTATACGGAAAGGAGAAGACGCTGAAACTAGTCAAAAAATATAATGAAATCTAGTCGTGGCTAAATGTAATTCCATTTTAAAGATTCGGGGATGAAGAGTGCTGAAATAGTTCTCAGAAACATTGGAATAGTGGATCAAATCCTATTACGAAACTGATTTGTTTGTTTTTCATTTAGAACTTTACAACAGGAAAAAAAGACGAATATACGTGCCAAAAGGCAACAGAAGTAATTTACTTGTAGGACCCCCGGGGAAATTCCTTGGTGTATTTTTCACAATGTAAGCATACAACGACAAGAAGTTCATATCATCGACTTATAAAATGAACAGTATGACGTTTTTGCTACTCTGTCCGTTACAATGGACTATTCAACTTGGAGGTAACAATATCTCTTACGAAACGTTTAAAACAATGAACCGTTTCTCTTGATCTGCAAGCAATCAGTTAAGTTAATTACCGTTTACTGTCGGAACTGCGATTATCCTTAAGTGAGTCAGTTGATGCTTGTAATAGTGGGGAATGATTTAGGCTATTTGTATAAATGCATTCCGTAATTGGTGCCGACAGCAGCAACCAATGTAGTTATATCACATTGCCGTTGCAGTGCTTCTTAAACCAATGAATGATTCACGTAGGAGTGAATGGAAACTTTGTGCTGCTCAATGAAATTACTGGCAAAACTGAAGGCTGAATTAAGTATCAAAGGTGTATGACCTAATTATACTCAGATAATAATTTGTTTTCTAATCTAAAAAAAGTGAATTTTGTGGTAGGAATGTACGATAAAACACGTTTCGTATAAGAAAAAACAACCACTCACGATGGAATGTGACTGCCTGTGACAGAATCAATGTTTCCTTTTCCTTGCCTCAGCTTAGTGATCCTTGCAAGTCTTGCTGAGACTAGTTCTTTTTATACATACATGTTTTTTTTATGACCAGGATGTGAGTCCATCAAAGGCACGCCTTAAATGTAATCACAAAGATTAGAGTGTACTCAATGAGAGGGTTGGTGCAGGGGAAAACCAGCCCTAATGTAGAGTTTTCAACTGGGCTCGCTCATGCTGGGAATCGAACACCAGAATCTTCTGCAGGAGAAGCAAACATGGTATTACACTATCTAAGCAGACTCGTGTATAATAAGAGAACAAGATTTTTGGAAAAAAAATCCTAAGTTCTCATATTACTGTTTACAAAATAAATGTAAACTAAGGAAATTTAGTATCTACTTGAAGTTTTTTTAATCACACGTAGTTTTCTTTTACTTATTATCAGAATATTTGAAAAACGTGAATAAGATTAAGACTCAAGAAATGAATTCATTTGTGGGTTTTTTTGTTGCTCATATAGAATGAATTATGCATTGGATCATTTGCAAGTGAGGATAAGATAAAAATGATTCAAAATATAATGAAATTTAACAAAAAAGAAAACTTTGGGTTAGAGGATACTATGACAGTGAATCAATTCCCACAATGAAACTGCTTTTTTGTTTTCCTTCTTTTCCCCAGATTTATTACTACATTAAAAATGAATAAGAATAGAAGCGTCAAGAGTCAAGAAGTACCAATTTACTTGTAAGACCCGGGGAATTGCTCAGTAGATTTCTGTATTGCAAGCGCAAAACACAAAGGCTTTCAAATCATCCTATCTAAGGAACAATGTGATTTCATCGTTTTTGTGTCTGCAACAATAGACTCTCCAAAAAAAGGTAAAAATTGCAGGGGAAAATTTCTCACACTCACAATTTAAAACAATAGAATATTCCACTTATTTTACATGTGTTCAGTTAGGTTAATCGTGTTGCAGTGCATGAATCTAGACCATCCCTATATGAGTCATTGAATACTTGACGTACTGTGAAGCGATTTGGGTTATTTGTATAAATGTACTACTTAATTGGAGCAGACAGCTGCAATCAATATAACAATTTCCCCATCGCCAGCGAATTAAATCCTATTATGACTATTCACATCTCGATATTGTGCAATTAGAATCATCTGTAAAACGAGACGAGAATTAAAATAATGAATTCGATTTCATCGGGGAAAAAGATGGTTTTAAAATAATTCAATTAAGGATAGTATATTTAAAAGATATTCTCCTTAGAAAATTTTAACCTTGCGTTTTAGATTTTTGTAATAGCTGATTCAATTTATCCTCCTATTTTTAAGACATACGAATATTTCAACATTTATCCAATCTTGCAAGAGAAAGAAAAAAAAAACAAATGGATAAGTCAATGTCGTTTGAAAAATCAGTTGCACGCACCATACCTAAAAAATACCAATGTTCTGACCAAAGTGTTGACCGTTGGATATATTTACCAAGCATATATTAGTTTTGGCTCCTTGTAAAATCAGGCAGAAAGGCATAAGAAGATTGTGTTGCCCCAGTGCTTCATCTAGGGGATGGATGAATTTGCTTTGAAATCATATGATGAAATTGTTTTATTTGTTAATCAGTACCCATCAAAGACGAAAAAAGAAGAGTCAAAACTCACGACTAATTATTCTCTTGTAGCCTCCAGGCTGAGAGCTATTCCTGAGTGTACTTTTAAAACTCAAAGCAGTTCTATCAGGAACAGTAAATCAGAACTGTCAACATTGATTTTTTTTCAAGCATTTCCCACTGGCTGAATGATTATATTTTTATCACCCATTTAAACATTTAATCCTAATCATGTCCAGAAAAAGCCAGGGATGGTTTTTTTTATGCTAAATTGATCTTTTAGTTTATGTTCAGCAGAATTTCATTTTCTTTTTTTAAAATTCAGACTTTCCTTCAGGGATTCATATCCGGAGAAGTAACTTATTCATTGATCACGTGCATTTTCAATGTTTAATTGATCACTTTGGCAATCCATGCTGCCAAAAGACGTTCATCAAGTGATGGCTTCCAGTAAGTGACTAACAAACTATGCCCTGGAAAAACATTCATATATATATATCTGGTAAATGGGGAATTATGCGCAATTAATTCGGTCTTACTGACAGTCCAGCCAAGCGAGGGGTAGAGAATCTATTTCTTAAGCGATTGTTTCGACCTTGCCTAGCAGTACAGTTAGGAATACTGGATAGTCGATAGCAACATTGAAGAATTCTTATACAACGAAACAGATGTCTCTGCATGACACAATTATTGATTTCGTATATATATATATATATATATATATATATATATATATATATATATATATATATATATATATGATTAATGCTCCTCTATTCAGGGTTGAGTAATCTTTAAGTGAAATAACACATACACTGTAAGCTTATGCAATTTTCTTCCATAGGAATTGAGCACTCTGGTGGATGAGGGATTTCTGTGTAATTCAAATATAATGCTTAAATCAATATCTATGTCATCTACGGACAGCTGTTTCATTGTATTACAACTCTTCAGTGAGGCTATAGACTATCCAACATTCAGTACTATGAGGTAGGATCGAAACCTTCAGACCTAGGGGCAGACATTCTATCCCTGCCCTACGGTCAGTAGGACTGAACTATGCAATGTATATTTACTTACACATAATTCCCCGTCTACCAATGTTCTCCACACTAGAGTTGGAAGAGCATTATGTGTATCTATGTATGTAAGAGTACACTGTGTGTCTGACATTATGCTGAAAAAGAAAGATAACTGGGAACTGTGTTAAATACGAGTAAAAATAACGGTCGACTCTCAAAGATCAAACGCAAAACCGAGGTCAGCTGTATTTTTTGGTGAGACGATCTGGACAGGTTCTGGAAACATCGGTTTTGCAAAACCCACGGAAGTGAGATGCAGCAAATCTTCAGGAAGGTCTAGGTCCAACGATGGCTGATAAAAAATCTAATGATGATGATGATGAATGGGTGTTTGCTTGTTTTTTTTATGTATGTATCTCCATATGTATGTACGTATGTATGTACCTCCTGTATCTTGCTGGTGTGAACTAACCTCTCTGTTTTCTGCAGGTCTTACTGACAAGCGATTACTAGCCACTCGTTGTGATTTAAAAAAAAACACATTTTTGACTTCAGACGAGCTAAAATGATCAATACGTCCACCCAAAAGAAGGTTGTTGTTATTATTATTATTATTATTATTATTATTATTATTATTATTATTATTTGGAATCTTACACCAACTGCCTGGTAGTTACCGCTTGAGGTTCAGTGACAGCAAGTCTCCAGCCCTCCTCGCCACACTCTCATAGAACACAGCAATACTGTGGTTTACAGTTTCACACTAATTGTTTCGTTGTCTGAAGGCTGGGTGACAGTAAGTCTCCTCAAGTCTTCAGCCCACATCTCTTCTCTCCATTGCCTATCACGCCAGTGCTGTGGTTTACATCCCTGCTTTCATTTTCCATCCTCTGTTAGGCCACTGCTAACATTTACTGTCGCAGACCTTATATTTTTGATACGTTCCTCAGTACCCGTGCAGTTCCAAGCAGTGATGTGGTCTGTACAATCTCAGTCTTTCTTTTTATCCTGACCTCGTCCAGTCTCACCCTCGCTGTCTTAGTGCACCTATTATTACTGATACTACCCCGACTTTTATGCTCAACATCTTCAGTCCTCTTGGTAGATCTTGATATTTGTTCAGTTTTTCACATTCTTTCCTCTTTACTGTATGGTCCATAGGTACAGCCACGTTTATCATTTGAAAAGCTTTTTCTCTTTTTGTCTACGATTTCCGAGTCCAGTCTTCTTGCCTGGATGAGGTGATCGGTTCGGATGTCAAAGTCCCAGAGTGATTTGTGGTTTCAAATCTCCAGGGCTGTCTATGGTCTATGCTGGTACCACTTTTTTGTACTTTACTCAATTTCCAGTGTATCACCGTTGTTACTTTATCGTAGTTATGTGGTTTATGGTCTCATCTCTTTCACTGCATTTGCAGCACTTGCTGTTGGTCTGTGTTCTGCCAATTTTAGTTTTGATATAGTTTATCCAGATTCATTTGTTTTGAGCTGCTGTGATGAGCAATTCCGTTTTTCTCTTCAGGTTTCTTTTTCATAACCATGTTCATGATCTCTCATCTGCCACATCTTGTATCTGTCTTTAAAATTCTCCATATAATCCTTTTTTCTCCCATTTTTCTTTCCTATTTTGGCTTTTTGGACACAGTCATCAATGCTGATGAGCCCCTTGCTATCTTCTTTTCTCTCAATGTATAGTCCATCCATGTAATCTCAGCAGGGGGGGGGGGTAAGGCTTTATACATTGTCATGAGCTTTCTTGTTCGCATGTCCATTGATTGGGGTTCTTCTTTTATCCATCCTAGTGATGGCCCCTTGTAATTTACAACTGATACAGACAATTTCTTCATTCTTTTTATCAGATTCCTGCCGTTTAATTTAGTCTCCTAAGGTATTTATTTCCCCCTTCATTTCTTCCCGTTTTATCCTGTCACATTTAAGAATTCCCTGATATTTGTATCGGTCTTGTGCAGTCAATGCTGTAATCTTCCTGCTGTCTGGGAGTTCGATTCCTTCAGCCTTTGCGAGCTTTCCTTTGTGCATTACCATAATTGCACATGTTTTTATTCTGAATCCCATCCAAATGTCATCACTGTATTCCTGTACATCGTTGAACAGCGTCTTTAGCTCTCACCTGTTTTTTTACAAACAATTTTAGATCGTCCATGTACATTAGGTGGCTTACTGATATGCTTTTGCTGTTTTTCAAGATTCTATTGATTGTTTCCATAGTCAGAACAAATGATTGTTGAGACAGCGAGTCTCCCTGGGAGATTACCCTTTTCAAACTTACCTCTGCAAGATTTTCTCCCGTGGCTGTCAAGTTTACTTTCCAGTTTTTCATGGGGTTTTCGATGATTCTTACCACTGGTTCGCCGATCTTGAACATCCTGAGGCTTTCGAGAATCCAGCAATGTAGAATCATATTGTACACCTTTTTGTAGTCTATCCACCCTATTGTAATGTTCTTTTTCCCTTTTCTTACTTCTTTTAAGATCATCTGGTCATTCACACCTTTGGTTCGTTTCCTGCATCTTTTCTGTCCTTATGGTAATATACCCCTTCTTTCTAATGATATGTAAATTCTCTCCACTATTCGTCCGTTCTGGATTTTCCACATGAGTCGTAAGCACGTGGTTAGTCTATAATTGCTTATCTTGTTTCCCTTTTCAGGGTTGTTTTAGATATGGGTTTTCTCAATGATCGGAGTTATTTTTCCATCAAAGAAAGGGACCTGCGTTTTATCATTATTATTATTATTATTATTATTATTATTATTATTATTATTTGGAATCTCACACCAGTTGCCTGGTGGTAACCGCTGGAGTTTGAGTGACAGCAAGTCTCCTCAAGTCTCCAGCCCTCCTCTCCTAGTACTAGCATGTCGCAGTAATTCTGCGATTTACAGTTTCACACCGGTTGCCCAGTGGTTATCGCTGAGGGCTGAGTGACAATAAGTCTCCTCAGGTCTTCAGCTGACGTCTCCTCCCTCTTTCGCATATCATGACAGAGCTACAATTCGTTGCAGTACTTATATCTCTAGCACCTTCCTCAGTACCCGTGCAGTTCCCAGTAGTGCTGTGGTCTGTACGGTCTCTATCCTCCCCCTAATCCCGATCTCCTCCAGTCTCTCCCTCAGCGTTCTGGGGACAGTTCCTAGTGCTCCCACTATGACTGGTACTACCCTGGTTTTCATGTTCCACATTTTCTTTAACTCCCTTGCTAGGTCCTGGTATTTTTCCCTTTTTTCACCCTCCTTCTTTTTTACTCTATGGTCTGCAGGCACAGCCACGTCTACTATTTGGCAGGCCTTCCTTTTTTTGTCTACTATTACTAAGTCCGGCCTTCTTGCCTGGATGAGGTGGTCAGTTTGGATGTCAAAGTCCCACAGTAGTTTGTGGTTGTCATTCTCCAAAACTGCCTCTGGCTTGTGCTGATACCACTTTTCCCCATGGTTGAATCTCATTTGTTTACTTAGTTCCCAGTGTATCATCGTTGCTACTCTATCGTTCCTGTGCTTATACTCCTTCTGGGCGAGCTGACTACATTCACTAGTTATGTGGTTTACTGTCTCATCTCTTTCACCGCACATGCGGCATTTGCTGTTTGTCTGAGTTCTGTCGATTTTTGCTTTTATGTAGTTTGTCCTCATGCTTTTGTTTTGGGCTGCCATGATGAGTGATTCTGTTTCTCTCTTAAGGTTCCCCTTTCGTAACCACGTCCATGATTTCTCGTCTGCTATATCTTTTATCAGTCTTTTAAACTCGCCGTACAATTTTTTCCCTTCCCACTTTTCTTTTCTAGTTTGCTGTACTGTTCCATTGTTTTCTACTTTATTGTTTGTTGCACTATCCCTCGCGCTCTTTATGATTTCTTCACTATTTGTTTGCACATATTTATCTAGGACTACTTTAGCTCTCTGGACACAATCTTCTATGCTGATGAGCCCCGACCACCTTCTTTTCTCTTAACGTATAGTCTATCTGTATCATCCCTAGGGTGTAATGCTTTATGCATCGTCATAAGTTTCCTTGTTCGCCTATCCATTGATTGGAGCTCTTCCTTTGTCCATCCTAGGAATGGTCCTGTATACCTAACTACTGACACAGCCCAGGTGTTCATTCCTTTTATTAGATTTCTGCTATTTAATTTGGTTTCTAATATTTTCCTTATCCTTCTAAGGTATTCTCTCTTAATTTTCTCCTTCATCTCTTCCCGTTTTATCGTGTCACATTCAAGGACACCAAGGTACTTGTATCGGTCTTGTGCAGTCAATGCCCTAATCTTGTTGTTGTCCGGAAGTTCAATTCCCTCAGTCATTGAAAGCCTTCCTTTGTGCATTACCATGATTGCGCATTTTTCTATCCCAAACTCCATTCCTATGTCCTCACTATATTCCCTTACTTCGTTGAACAGAGTCTCAAGCTCTCCCCTGTTTTTCGCAAACAATTTAATATCGTCCATGTACATTAAGTGGTTGACCTTTCCTTTTGTTTTAGAGAAGTGGTATCCTTTGCTGTTTTTCAGGATTCTGTTAACCGGTTCGCTAATTTTGAACATTCTAAGGCATTCGAGTATCCAGCTATGTGGAATCATATCGTATGCCTTATTATTATTATTATTATTATTGGTGTCTCAATTTTGTTGTTTGTACTTATGAGCAAACCTATTCTTGGAAGCCGTGAGGTTAATCTTCGCATTTATCAAGCTGATAGTTTTTCTTTAATTTCGAATTAACTTTATTCGCTGAATCTGTCTTTAATCAGAATAATTTTTATCTCTTTTTGTTCATTCACAGAACATTATTCATTAATCGTTCTAATTAATCTAAAAATGTTTTCATTTCCCGTTAATTGAGAGCCAACAAAAAAAATAGAACAAAATCAAAAGATACATGAAAAATATTTTAAAATTAAGAATTTAGATAATACTTTCTTTCGATACAAAAGTATTATTCCTCAGTTCAATACTATGACATAAAATCACATTAGTCAACAAAGTTTTTTTCAATATCTGGTCCGATTTTTTTCATCATGTTTGTTTGACTTGTTAACTTTAATACCATTTTCTTATTATCTAGTATCTCTGCATTCAGCATGTTTCCCTCCATGTAATGCCCACTATTACTTCCAAAATAAGGTTCAGCGATCCAGCCCCCATAATACCACAAATCTCACTGTTTGAAGCGGGCTATAAAGTCACTAAATTGATTTGCCCACCCAGGGCTAGTTCTTGGGGACAGGGTACCCGGTCGTACTGACTCTTTCAACTACTTAAAGTATCATCATCATCAGTCTCTTACTATCAGTTGTTGGACATAGACCTTCCTTGGGATACGCCACATTTCCCTATTGTGGGCGTCACGGAGCAAGTTATTTCTGAATTTGTGAACTAATTCATTTATTCACTAGCAACCCTGCCTCATTCCCCTAACCATCTTTCCAAGTCTATCGCAAACATGTTAAGTTTGACTGAGATTGCCGTTGGTCATGAGTCTTTCTTTTGCCGATTAGGTACATAATTTCCACCAGAACAGTATACGTATTTCCCTCTCAGATATCGCTGAATCTTCATCATGTGATTTTCCAGGTTTTGACTGTTTAATTGATTTTTTGTCCATTTATATTATATAAGATATATGTCAGGGGCTCAGAACTCTTGGCAACCCAGGCGAATGCCCATATTGCATGTGACTAGGGCCTGATTTCCACCGGAAAGTCTTTAGAAATTCCGAAAATCGAACATACAGCACTTTTAGGTACTTTCTTCATGAATAACTCCATAAAACAATACAGATTTTAATTAAGAACATTTCATTCTATTCGGTTTTCTCCACTTCACATCCACTCGTCTTGTGTTTCTCATATCCGTCCTTAGTTTTTATGTTTCGTTTGGTAAGTTTCTGAATAGAAAAGGCGCAGTCACAGAAATTCTTACTTAATTGGTTGATGAACGATCAGGCAAATATGAGCTTTCCTTTGTTCCTCCTCCCTTTTCCCTTTCTTTATATCTTCCTCTACAGGCATTATCCTTTTTTCATTCCTTCGAACCAAGCCTTTTGTACCATTTCCAAAATGATTTATTCAACAAAATAACATAGATGATCATTTCTATTGTTTTTTTTTATTGCTGTCATGTTTGTCCTGGGCGTTGACAGCATTTTACCTAGCTTTTGAATAGAAATAAAATAATGTGATATTAGAAAAGCTCCCTCAATCAATTCATACATAATAAAGGGAACATGGATATTGTCTTTGTCTCTTTAACTTCGTCATTTCGATTATTTTTTTTATTATCTTTTCATAACTTTTTACTTATTTACTTACTAGCACAATTGTCAGTAAAAGATAATCGCTTCAATTATATATAGATTCCTGAATCAGCTTCGGTGATGGTCACCTTTAAGATCATCTTACGTATAGGTGATGGGCGGAGTAAGTAGCAATACGAATCCAAACAGGGACCACTGGATCCGTAACCAGCATACTTCCAGTTGGTTCATTTATTTACCTACTGGCATAGTTTCCATCTAAGATGATGGGATTATTCACGTACTGAGTGGCACATGTGCAAAGGAATTAGAAATATAAGATGATGGTCGGGGATCAAACACAATAAAGTATACTTCTACAAAGATCAGAGTGTAATCAATGCATATTTCCCATATGTTTCTGTGAGGCTCCAGTTCTGATGGTTCTATGATACCGTCGTCATAATTGTGTCAAAGTCAGAGATTAGTTTACAATAAGGGTGCATTATTATTAAAAATACAAACTTGAAATAATGTCACCTAAAGTAACACTGAATACTGCAAAGAAATTAGAAAGATGATTCAAATCAATTATAACTGAGTTTTAAACGATTGAGGAAAAGAACAATAAAAATAAAAGTTTATTGATATCCAAATATAGCATTGTTTTTTTTCACTGTATACAATAAAATAAGTCCAAACTGAAACTCACAAATTTCATTGTCACCTGTAATCTGTGGATGATAATGATAAAATGCCATTTAAGCCTTTGGTTGGTCCATAATAATAAAATTGTGAAGATAGAATGTGATATAAGTGATTGTTCATTAATTTTCTCACATAAGGTTAAGTATTCTACACTGTGCAATACATCGTACGATTTTTTTTAGGTGAGAACTTGAAAGTCTGGCGCAAGACAGTTCCTTAATTTCCATAATTTGACTTTGTGCTCGATAGGGATAATCTTGAATAATGTTAAAAAAAAAATGAAACGCATTATACTTCTTTTCAGTTGTTCGTGTGTTTTTATGTTTTTTCTATTTGCCAGCGCCCCCGGGCATACCGTTTTGTCGACGATCTTGAATTTTTTTTTCTAAAATTCATTAACTTTCCGAGTTTTCATAGTGACAGGCTGATTATTAGAATCTAGATTTTCCTGGGGTTACTATACCTTTTTCTCACAGTATTTTCCTTGATATTGATGTCATAAATAGAATTCATTCGGACCATATTCCTTCTTGGCTGGAATTTCTGTTTACATGACTTTGAATGTTGATGTTGCAGCAGTTCAATAATTGACTGTTTCTATATCGTTTACTTACGTCTATCAAACTGATTTTTACACCGATTGTCAGGTAACTCTATAGTCTGGTCTAGTGCACTGGCTTTGCAAAACTGAAAATGTTGCTAAAGGCGATTCAATTTTAACTTCACAGTCTTCATTATTGATGTTCCTTATAATCATATTGCTTTAATAGATTCGATTTTTGTTGCTTTTATCAGCTGCTAAGATTGAATAAAAAACAATTATACCACCCTCTTATCTTCATTTCGACTTTGAGCGAGACATTATCTAATAATAATAACTTCTTCTTTTTCTTCTTCTCTCCTTCTTTCTGTTTGTTTACTCATTCTTCATATTCTTCTCCTATTTTTCTACTTCTTTTCTTTCTTCTTTTGCTGCTTTCCTTTCTTCTCAAGTATATCTTTAGATGCGTGTTTTCGGTCTTGTTCTTGCACAACATCCGATAGCGAAACTGGTGAAAGCAGAGTTCACAGAATTCAGTCACAAAACTCTTGTTCTTTAAACAATTCAGACAATTTTCAAAATCACGCGAGTCACTCAAAGAGCATTCTGAATTGAATAAACAAATGACTATGGAAAAGTTGGGAGCACATGGGTCAAAAAAATATTCATATATATACATATATACATATGTGTATGTATGTATGTATGTATGTATATATATATACAATTGTGTCATTCACAGACGGCTGTTTGGTTGTATTACAACTTTTCAGTGTGGCTATAGACAATTCATTATCCCATTCAGTACCACGAGGTAGGATTGAAACCTTTGCTCCAGATCCAGAGGCCGGTAAAAAGCATTGCATAAGCTTGCAATGAACGAGTTACTTCATTTAAAGAGTGCTCAACCCTGAATAGAAGAGAAAGGGAAGAGGGATTCAATACACAAACAAGTTTATGTTTCTGCCCTCTTTGGGCCTCTTCAAGCAAATGATTATACGTGTTCTTTAGATTATTGTTTAGGGAATTAGGTGAGACTTTTATTGGTCTAGCTATGAGTTGGAGGAGTCGTTTTTTTGTTGTACTGTTTTCTGTTGTGTATGTGTTTTGTTTGTGGTTACAAGTTACATGTCAGAGGGTGTGACTTGGGTGTGGAGTTATCAATGAGTGGATGCTGAATTATGTCTCAAGGGATGTTTTGATCTTAATCTTGATATTAAGTTTTGAATTTATTGTTTATGTTGGTATTTATTATGACCATAGTGGATTGTATTATTCTTACTTTACTTGCGAGATAAAATATAATATTGATAGGATGTGGGGGGGGGACGATTGGTATGCAAATAAACTGTCTATGTTACCTTTGATTTACTAATACATTGATTGCTATATAATGTTTATTAATAAGAAGGTTGAGCGAGGCCAGTATTGTAGTGTTAATTCATTCTATTCAATAAATGTACTCTTTTCTTACGTATTTTGGTTATTTTAGCAAAATCTAGTTTTTGAAATTTCTCGTTTAAGCTTTTTTTTACGGGTTTCCCTATATTTCGTAATATGTTCGATGAAATTAAAATTTTCCATTTTACCATTGGTCTGTAGTTCATTGGTACATTTTCCAATAATGTATTGATGAAGATGTATTGTTTATATATTTTTCATTTATGACAGAAGATATATGGTAGGCTAATCTAAGTTTAATGACGTTTTAGATATGCCAATATAATACTTACTTAAAGGGATTTTCCCGGGGTATTATCTCTGCTTGGTATACTATATATGATCAACTATTCTTATTATTTTTTTGTCGTTGTTCTTTCTTTATTTTTGTTTTTTTAAATGTCTATAGTTATATTTCATAATGAATCCATGAAATGTATTGAGCACTCTATGAAATAAATCCATCACAAATGAAATAAATCCATCATATATGATATAAATCTATCACATACCAAATTGCTTTGTATTACATTATATTTTGCTGTGTTTCAAACTTGATTTGTACAATAGGCAATATACATATATATATATATATATATACACACACATTATACATATATATACATATATGTGTATATATATATATATATATATATATATATATATATATATATATATATATATGTATATATATATTTATATATATATATATGTGTGTGTGTGTATTGAGATTTTTTCATCGTTAATAATCTTTGTGTATTTGTCCTATGAGAAAAAATGATTGATTAATAGAAGTGTTTTTAGTCACTCAAAAGAAATTGTCAAGTGACCAATGTTTTTAGCAACATGTTGTTTGGTGTAATCAATTAAAGAAAATGAAGTAACATCTCAAAAACATGTGTTGATTCAGCCAAACGAATAAAGATGGAATTGTATTGTGAATCACCCCCCCCCACACACACACACACATACATTCTTAAACCCATTTCGGAGAGGAAATTGAAAAATATTTTTTCCAGTGCCAGCAAGTCAGGCAGAACCACTCAAAAAAAGTATGTCGACAATTTTGATGACAATTTTTGATGACGTTTTTTGATAATTCATAGCTTGAATGTTCTATTTGCTCAAGCTTATGGCACAATTGGTAATCCGAGAAATATAGATTAATTCTATTACAGGTATCATGCAAAAATAGAATCCTGGACTGTTGTCTCGTAGAACCCTCCATTTGAAATATGTTGAACACCAAGGAAAATAATGATAATTATTATTAGATAAAAAAAAATGAAAAGGTTAAAATCGATATACATGTTGTGAACTTTCTAATTCAATGAGATCTTGCCTTGTTGTTTTTCATGTGAATTTCATTTTCTTATATTTGCAGGTAAGTACAGAATGTCTTGCATAAGTTGTACGGAATGAAATTGGAGAAGAATTCGGGTAAGTCATTATGAGAACCGCTTTCTATGGGAACTGAAAGATGTATGGAAAGTTCGAAATAAGTTTTTCTTCCTTTTAATGACCAACACAGACTGGCCTTGTGTGCATATCAGTTGTAAAAGGAGGAGGTTCAAAATCTATGACAGATATTTAATGTAGATGGACAATATATTATATTAGTCCACGCTGTATTGATAAATGATTGAAATGTAATATTTATAATATGGAGTCGACTAGATTCTAACATGGGGGCGATTGTATCTATGTTCAGTAAAAGATAACGTTATCATGGCAAGGACCATGCATTATCAATACATTTCATATTCAGTTAAAATGGCAGAATATGTTCGATAAAATTTGCTCAAAAAAGGATCAGAAGAAAAAGTCAAAGATACCATTGAAACCATTAAGAAACTCAAATGGCAATGGGCTGGTAATATTGTGAAACCGTCAGGCAACCGCTGGACATCTCGACTAACAACGTAGAGCTTCTAGAATATCATATGCAAAATCGTTGCTGGAGGTTTATGTCCAATGACGGACGTTGAAACGATGATGATGATAATGATGATGAAAAAGTAAAGAATACAAGCAAAAAAGTTTTTTTATACCCATCCCCCCACTACTCTTAGGAAACAGTAAACACTGATGTGTGAGTATTTTGATATCAAACTAACTAGTTTCCAACATGGGTGTGATTGTATCAATGTATACATGCTTTAAATTGCTTTGTTCTCAAAATGCAGAGTCCTGGACATTGATGTATGTTTACACAAAACTCTATTGTCAGTATCGATCGTTATATTGATAGCTTATTTCAGGAAGAATTATATTTTATTTGATAGCCACACCGTCTAATTCTTTATGGTTGGATACGAGCACAAAGGCAAAAGACAAAAAGACAAATGATACCGAGACAGAAAATTTATTATATTATTCCACACTGCATTGATGAGCAAATGACATAGCGAGAGAGACATAATGGATGGCATTTGTTCTTTCCTTTTCTGGGATGTGACGAAGACATATTGACAACATAGAGGTTTAAGTAAAAGATGTATTGATGTAGTATCTCATCTTATGCAATAATTATATTTCCTTTCATCTCATAATGATTGACTGACGCAAAGATCGAGTTGTGTCTCAACTATCAAAACGTAAATCCGAATGTAAGTTGACACATGACTATTCTGTACAACTAATTCTCCGCTTTCCCCAGTCGAGGAAGAATATGAATTTTATAGAAAAAAATCTTCTTGTATAGACGTATAACGTCTAACATGGAAGTGATTCTATCCATGTAAATGCATCCGTGTCCAGATTATTTTCCCAAGAGTTCAGAGGTATCGACATCAGTGTACGTTTACACAAGACTGTATCGTATCTACTGGTCGTTATATTGATAGCTTATTTCAGGAAATAATTATGTTTCGTTTGATAACCACACCAACCGGGTCTTAACGGTTGGACGCAATGAGAATGGCCAGGAACAGATAGGGAAATGATACGTAGACTGACAATTTATTATATTATTCCACGCTATATTGACAAGTGATTGAAATCTAAAACTTGGATGATTCACAGGGGAAGTGACCCAAATATCCACTAAGAAATTCAATTCAGAATTGACGAGGAAGACACATAGATAGATAGATAGATAGATAGATAGATAGGAAAACCAACCAATATATTTGTAGAAATATTTAGTTCAAAAGAGACATGGAAAAATATGAATTAAGGGGGCTGACTCTCAGTCGTACAAATTGACACTGAGGAAAGGCCGATGTGAGATGAACAGTCAGGGAAAAATGGATATAAATATGATAAGCATGAGAAAACTGAAAGGGGTTTATCGAGAGAATGATATGGAGAAGATGAAATAAAATAGATAGATACATACACATGTATAGAACAAAACATATTCAGATAAATAGATAGATAGATAGATAGATAGATAGATAAATAGATAGATAGATAGATGGATAGATAGATATGAACATGCTCAGTTAGATGTATGGACCCACAAATACGTAGAAAGAAAAATTAACCATAATATTTGTAGAAATATTTACTCAAACAAGATGTGGGAAAAAATAAAACCATAAGACAGATTACAGCGGAGAAAGGGCTGAGAGAGAAAGAGTTAGAGAGAGGGGAAGAGATGAACCACTGACTGGGCGAGTGGATGGGTGTGAATACGAAAGATGAAAAAATCGAGAATTAATAGCGAGAGGGTTTACTGGGAAAAACTAATTTTAAGGGTATCGATAGATAAAATTACATTATGGCCATCAATGGAGCCAGCTATCAGAAAGGGGATATGGGAGGAGAGGGGAGGGGTAAAGGGAGAACAGACCGATGTAAATATATATATAGGTACAAGAGATATAAAAACAACTCATATTTACATAGAGAAAGAGTTTATTGTAAGATTTGTATGGAGGAAATAAAAGATTTTTTCACTTCATTTTGACTTTTCGCTAATGTTTTCCAACATTTTCTAGAAAAGTTTTTAGAAAAAGTATTGGGAACCAGGAAGCACTGGCAAAACATAGGAATAAACTAAGGGAATCTCATTCGTACAAAATGGTTTTCTGATTGATAGATGGATAGATAGCCAAATAAATAGATGGATAGTTAGATTGATAGATAGATGGAGCATCAATACTTCTTTTACGTCTGCTACCTTACACTTTGAACTTCATCATATTAAGCAGGATTGTCCCCAAATCGCCCATCTCTTTAATTGCTGCATTGAATCTTGTAGAACAAAGAAGAAAAATGCCCCCAAATGACTTGTGTAAGAACTAATCAAAGGAATCTCTGGCTTCCGGTGTCTACTTATTCACTTTCGTTATATTTGATATGTGGGACCTTTTTTCAATGTCTTTGCCACCAATAAAAAGACAGTAAGAATCAGTCAATTTATCTTACACTCCTCCTCTGAGACATTCACACACACGAGCACCCCTACACACACACACACACACACACACACACACACACATATATATATATATATATATATATATATATATATATATATATATTCTAACGATATATGCGCGTATATATACTAAATTACGCACACACACACACACACACATATATATATATATATATATATATATATATATATATATATATATAATCGAACTGTGCATGATGTTCAAAAGCTAATGATTCGATCGGCAGCCTTGTGAGTCTTTTTAGTATGAAAGCAATAGGTTGTAGATAAATTTCGATATACCAATTGATTTACTTTTTCCCTCGTTTTGCCAATTCGAACGCAATGAACTATACTTTTTATGCTGCTTATTTTGATCTGTTTTCTACTGATTACTCGAGTAGAGAAAATGACATCAGAAGATCAAGAACGTCTTCCTGTGCATGACGTGATCTGACCCAAGATTTCCATTTCATCATCGATATCAAAGCAGGAAGGGGTGTACGACCGAATGGATAATATCACAGAGAATGGGTGTGCCAACCTGGGGTCAGGTTCCTCATGAATTTGCATTCATCATCATCATCAACACCAGTCCTTCAGCGTCACTTGTTAGACGTACATCTTCCCATAGATTAGCAAGACCTTCATATGATGGGTATTGCAAGGCCATAGTTAAAGGATTCCAAAGAAGAGAGAAAGTAGGATTAAGTGCAAATTTTTGCACAGTCTGATCTTGGGAAGTATAATTTTATGACGCCATCTAAGTTGACGGCAAAATTAGTTGACTTCATGCCTATCGGGGATAATATCTGTTCAGAAGACGTTTTGTTGAAAGGTTTTCCGTGGGCCAGAAGGTGTTACAATTCAGGGTTGATTAAAGAATTGATAAGTATATGCATGGAAACATCTATAACTCATGGATGTCTGTAGCCAGACCTTTGTACTTCATCTTGAAAAGTATACCTGGTTCAGTGGTCTGACCAAGGGAGACTATTAGTACATAATCGAACACACCTGATAATATGAAGAGAAAACATTTTGTTGTGATTTTTGTTAGGTAAGTAGATGTTTCTATGTAATACGATTGGCAATCAATTAGGATATCATCTTGAAAATTCTACCTTTCAAATTTCAGTCCGTGACTGAATGACGATATGTTACTAAACACACTTGATAAGACAAAAGACCGTTGACCAAACGTGTCGTAAGTGGATACTGAACGAGTGATGGGGTATATAAATATTTTGCTATCATCTTTAAAATCATACATGTATTGACATGTTCGACTCATTTTTTAAAGTAATCAGCAGATTCATAAAAAATAATTCCACTCCATGCTCCTAATACAGAGTTGTCATGCCAAACTGAACTATTAGAATAATCCCAGCCCTTTAAGTAAGTGATGACTACACACAGCTCCAGCAAATGTTCAACTTGGACCTCTAGCTTTGATGAGACATAAGACATGTAAAGGACAGCATGTCTAAGAAACACCCATCTTTTCCTCCATGTCACCTTATTTTTGGAACAGACGCCCTCGTTTAACACTTCGACATGACTGTGAAATCGGAAGTGGATTTGATTCAACTGGTTAGGTGAAATAAAAAGTTATACAACCACAATCTCAACCTACACCAGCTTCCTTTGAGTATAAATGAAAAGTTTAGAAAAAGAAAAAAAAGATTATTTATATATATATATAAATAAATATATATATATATATACATATATATATATATATATTTATGATATATATATATATATATATATATATATTTATGATATATATATATATATATATATATTTATGATATATATATATATATATATATATATATATATATATATATATATATATATATATATATATATATATATATCATAAATGGTCTTAAAGATCACATCAGCCAACGGCAGCATAGACAGAAAAGTTTTGAAACAAACATTGGCTGTGAAGATGAAACAATCCCTTTGTTGTATTGTAAATATGGCTTCATTGGGATAAATTCAACCAGCCAGCGGGGCCCTTTACATAGACTCAAATCTTCAAAATAAAGTAAGTTTAAATCGACGATACAATATTTGATCATTTATCTGGCAAGATTCACACCGAACGTTACCTGGATCATAACAATATGAATAAAATAATGAAGTTAGAATAATGAAATTATATTTTAGCGATACAAATTAGTACAGTTCTGAAGCAAGGTTTCTTTGATCTTCATTTATCAACACGAAATCTTCAAAATACAAAATATGAAATATAAAATGAAAAGTTAACAGAAAAATGTAGAGAACGGAAAAGAATTTAACAGATGCAAATTGATACATTCCTAATTCGGAGTGTATTCTATCTTGATTAAACCACTTAAGATTCTCAAAGTATAAAATTATAAAATTCACAAAGAAAAGTGAACGTAGAAACATAGAGAATAAAAATAACTATAAAACATAGAATCTAGTCCAATTTGAAAACTGGGTCTGTTCAATCAATATCATTTCACTAATCTTTTTTTTTAGATGATAGAACCACGCTGTGAAATTTTAAGCAAAAAGCAACTTAGCATTGAACTGCTATGAAGTCCCGTAGATAGTAAGGAAGTTTAAAAATAATATCAAGTTTTCAACTAATTTTCGTTTTGCAATTTTTGAAAAGAGCAAAATAGTATATTCAAGAATTACACATAAAAATCTTATTTGCAATAATCTGATGCTCGATTTTCATGTCTAAATTTAGCTAGAAGCCTACATACACGTCTACACATGCAGGCTGACATGTGCTTACAAACATACGATTGCGAGGTCAGATAAATGTGGCTAAGTCAGTGGTTCTTGACCTAAATTGATGCGTAAAGCAATTTGTGAGGTTACGAGAAGTGGGCCATAACACACTTTTTCCGATCTCAGCATTAAAATGTCAAGCATTTCAAAGGAGATTGAGCAAAGGCAACCATAACCAGCGTATAAAATGGCTTCATTAATTATAAGCATCAGTACAAAATTCGTTTTTTTTTCTTGTTGTTCTTCATTGCTGGTGTATGCAGCTTTTTAATGGTTTTGTGTGTGATGCATGGATCAAAACTCTGACATTCAATTATTTACACTTCTGAAGATTAACTCTGCCAATTTTAATCTTTTGTAAATTCGTTAACTCTGAGGTTTTGGTAGATCTATAAATACCTTCACAATATGAAGGGCTGCAGGACTTGAGAAATGTGAAGAATCCCCGAGAGAGGTAAAATAACCTCAACGAATCCATGTCGTTCGACGCTCAACTCAACCCAATATTGCCTTGATAATCACAAGTCCAGCAGCCTAAATCACATCCGATCAACCGACATGAAGATGAAACATATGTTGGTCTGTCAAAAACACTATTTCCCCTCCTCCCCCCACACCATGGTAAATCGCCGTTAAACGCTGCAGGATAACAACCTATCATTTAATTGTAAATCACTCCCAACTGGCTTATGTATATTCAAGTCCGAATCAGTTATCTATGTTCCGGTCAGAAATATTCTCTTATGAAGAGTCAGGGCATCACGTGATGGTAGATTATTTCCAGTGACGATAAACCGGTGGGTATGTTCGTGCTATCTGCTGATCGATTACGTGTTGCTCACTTGTACACACTGTTCGTTTAATCTTGTTGGATTCTCTCTAATGCACAGGTATATCAGTATGGTCCAGCTTCGCAGACGAAGATTTTAGACTATTACTCCTAAACGCCTGTCGCCGGACCGCCGATGGTCGACACGGGACGAACAGATCTCATCACATCATGTGCAGTGGGAAGGCTTATTATTATAGAAAACACCGAGCTAATGGCGTTGTCTCTTTTCTTCTGTTTTGACTTTTCGTTTGGGTAGCTTAGAGGACTTGATGATACAACATCTCCTTGTCTAGCACCCTCCGTTGTATAAATCTCAGAAAAAGGTGTTGGACCCCCTCTATTTTGTTGTCCACAAGACAACTGGATGAACAGTAGATTCTCTGCGAGCTTACACTCGTTCATTGTTGATAGGTGGACTGCCTAATACTACCATACTTTTTGCAGCATAACCTTTGTGTTGGAAGTCTTGTTGACTTCTCTGATTGTAATGAAGTCACCCATGCTCCCTCTGCGAATGGAGTAGGGACAGCGCTGGTGGAAGCGTCCGGAAGAGCGTAAGATGTGTCAGTAGGTGACCAAAGATTCGACACTGTAAACAACGGTGAACATTACAACAACTTTGTATAGTTCTATTTTAGTTTATTTCCTTATGTTCCTATTGATCCAAGCTCGCTGAAATAGAATTAACTTACTTCTAATTGAGTTGATTCAATGTGTATAATTTGAAAATAAAAGCGTAGTAGCCGTAATTGTCTGTAAATCATTTCACTTCAAAAGGAAATCGAGTTTTATCTCATTAGCCACTTGATAAAGTGAGAAAGGAAAGGATGAATCAATAATTGATGCTTCATTCTGAATGAAACTTCTAATGATGATACGTTCAGACAATTTGTAATCAGTTTCATCTGGACAATTTTGTTATGCTATTATTCCACAAGGGCGAAACAGATTTACATTGCTTTTTAGATCAAAATAAAATTATATTCGTTCCAAACAATTTGATTATGTTTGCAAGTTGATTTTCTGACAGGCTACACTATTTTTATATGCATTCTCTTCCATTACTTGTTAATTTATCTGCTAATCAAACAATATATATATAAATCTATACTGATGTCTACACTTCGGAATTTATCTTCATTTATCAATGATGATTGTTATCTATGCATTTGACTATTAATCTATCTATCTACCTGTCTTTCGATATATATACATATATATATATATAGAGAGAGAGAAAGAGAGAGAGATTGATAGATAGATAGATAGATAAATAGGTAAATAGATAGATAGATATATATGAGTGTATCTCTGTGTGCACTTGAGTATGTGATTGTGTGTGTGTGTGTGCGTGTGTGTGTTATAGTGTCATGTATATGCACGTCACCAGAATTACCAAATCAAACTATTACGGGATCTCATATCAATAGATATATCATTGTATACAGATAGATACTTATATATATATATATATATATATATATATATATATATATATATATATATATATATTTATATACATATATATATATACACACGCACACACACACACATATGCATTGGTGTGTATATATATATATATATGTCACCTTACCTCTTCTGAAGCATCTATGTTTGCTAGCAGGAAGTGAATGTAAGACTGATAAAACTCCCTTCTGTTACATCAATGTGAAACGGGGAAAAAAACAAAATTACTTGACTACAAGCTAAAAATCACACAAAAATACAAAAAAGATCAACATGTTTCTGTATTCAGACCAAACTGACAGAAATAGAGATGGGCTGGACACATAGCTGGGAGGATGCACACCAAATGCTGTAAAAAGTCAATAAATCTCGCCCAGGGTATAGCACTAATAAAAAAGAGATATAAAATAGAAAGGTTTGCGGGTGGAAGCAAGTGATGGTAAGTACTGTGACCGTCGAGAAAAGGTTGGAAGGCAGTGAACTTACGATGGCTGCTGCTGCTGCTGCAGTTGATGATGATGAATGTGAACGCTGGTATATGGTTCTGAATGCCTACAGGATTGGAAGCAATAGTACAACATTAATGCATGTGATATAAAGGAATAGAAAAATGTTTTATATCGACTCGATGAAGAGAGAAAGACTTTTTCAAGAGTCAGTTCGGGTAAGAGGAAGTTGACTCCCGGTTAATACCAAGAAATGTGGCTGTTAATTTCATCTCTGGCAGTTCGTCTGGATTTCAGAGTATTTGTTAAGCATCGACATTGACAATGATACATAGGAAAAATTGCAAACATAGTGCTGCATGGTACTCTGTATCAAAGTTGCGTTCTGAGCTATAGATGCTGAAAAACACTGAAATAGTATAGTGTCAGTAAAAAGCAATAGATTATAAAAGTTTTCTTTGTATATTCTAGGTCCTGATAGTAAATTTCAAAGTTTGAAACTCTCACTCAACCGCTATGACAGTTTTAAAGAAGCTTTTAATAGTAATGAACAAACAGATTCAAAAGAATCTACCACTAGACTTTTCGTTAGTCCTTATTCTTTTCTATTTCTTCACCGTCTGTAACATTGAATGAGTGAGGTGTAAAACTTAACAATTTACAAATGGAACGATCATCTCTACATCTTACCTAAAAGGCTTCTCTGTCCATTGCTTTTTACAGACACTACAATATTTTTTGCTTTTTTGTGCATCCGTAGCTTAGAGCACATACGTAATACGCAGCACAATTCACCAACCGATGTAACTGTTTCTCTTTCCTTGCAGGTTATTTTTGGTTATTGCATAACTTTTTCTGAGTAGATTAGAAAATAATTGATTTGTGTGTCGTACTTTTCCTTAGGAAATTGCATGCCGTATTTATCAATCGACCTCTTACAATGGTGGAACCGTTATAACAACAGTCCCCATGGTGTGCAGTGATTATGGGAGCCCCTTGTAGTATGTGTTGCTTATATTGTAGAGAGTCCTGTACTCGTACATTAATTAGTATCCTTATCTTGCCATTGGTTTGATCCAGTATTCTTCTGGATACCATGCGATTTGGAACCATCGTTAACCGATTCTCATTAAATATCCATTGAATATGTAACAGTCACTTCCTGGTCAAGACACGTACTTGATGGTGACATAAGGAGCACAGACCAGATTAAAAGGCAAGAACGTGTAGCCGATTTGCTTTAAAATCCTGTTAGCATCCGTTCGTGCTGAGTGTTAAACCACTACACTTGCCTTTATGCCACACCACAGTGACAATGATCACAGGGACAATTACAATGATTAAAACAATGACCCTGACCAAAACAAGATCCTTTCAAGGCTACTGGCTGGAATTCACGGAAACCTATTCCCAGACCAATTAAATATTTGTGGAGAAAAACTGGATCCAACTGATCTTTTCGTTCTCCGGGCAATTTTTTCTAGTTTATATCTAGAATTGCTTGAAATTATATCTGAAATATGGAATCTAATCAACTGACAGCCTCAAAGTGCAAACCATGCAACGTACACATGAGAGAAACTTGCTCAGCATAACATCGAGAGATCATAAGACATCGGAATATATTAGGGAAAGACAGGAGTCCTTGACATCGTAGAATCCATTAAAAAACTTGAATGACAAGGGACAGGATATGTTGTAAGAATGGCAGACAGCCGCTGGACATCAATTCTTGCAGCATGGATCTCTAGAGATGCAAAACAAAGACCTCTAGAATAAAAAGTGGAGATATTAGTTAGACACGTTCAGAGAGTATAAACGCTGCATTACCCTTGATAGCGAGGTATGGCAAATCTTATCCAACGACGAACAATATCAGAGTAATGATGATAACTAGAAGTATCTTGATATTCATACAATTTTCCCTGGAAATGTGTGTATATCAAATAATGTGGATACTAGATAAGTCTCAATGCGTGACCAAATTTAGAGATCTTAATCAATTGAAAGAAAATAATTCTTCAAAACTCATATGTTTCTATCAAATTTGACTTTGTTTAGCATTTATTCACAAGGAAATGTTCTGCCATGTAACTTCCGTTTTAGCCCCATTACTTCGAATATTGCTCTATTTTTTTGAGAAAGTAAAATAAAACGGGTGCCAATCTACTTCAAAAAGGTGTGTGCATGATATTCAGAAAAGAGATATCTCTTTCAAAAATATTTACCCAAATAGTCCCTCTATACTCTTTTTTTCTAAATCAAAAAATAAGGGGGTTACTTATTTTGCCTCTTTGACAGGTCTTCCCTGCTATCCAAGTCTTTTTATTAGATAGATAGATGAATAAATGGATAGATAGATTGATAGATCTATCTATCTATCTATTTCAGTCCCTTCACTATTCATTTAATTTGTTTGATCTATATCTAAATTTCTAGAGACATTCCTTTCTATCTACCCCTGTGTTTTTTTCTGAATTTACATATACATTGAAACGTCTCTGTATTATTCGAGTAAATATTTATTTTCTTGCCTATTTTCCGCACAAATGTTATCCCCTCACACATCCAAACAATTTCTCAACACGTTCCATTTGATCTCAAATAACGAATCAAGGAAACCCCAAATATCCCGAAATGATGTAGATGTGATCTCACCAAAATTCTCTATAAATGAATCCTGGCCAGCATATCAACTCATGCCCCGAGCAGAAAACAATTTCCTAGATCTGCATGTCAAGTATGAAAAAAAATATCATGTTTTTCTTTAATTTGTTCTAGCTACGGCCAAATCATGTTAGACACGCCGGTTCTTGTACGATCGTATTAGTTGGGCAACATCAAGCCCGGTCAATACTTAAATGGGTTACCATCTGGGAATACCGTGTCCCATGGCAAACCCGGCAATCTTACTTAAGAAGGGGCCAAACCTCCATATTACATCTAATGCTACATGTTAAAAACTCCTCTCTCCCTCTTGCTGAACCCTCTGATTGGTCAGGCAGCGAGCCACAAGGCAGTAATGAAATATTTTTCGTCTTTTGATTCTTTGATCCGACCCATGGGGGGGGGGCATGAAAAGCATCCAATTTGGTTTTCTCCTAATACAATGATTTCCGACTGAATATTTTACTGTATTTGATTCATAGTTGAAGATATTCACAGCCATAGAATGTACACCTTCCCAAAAGGCACACGGTGTATTTATTGGGAACTGTCAACAACGGAAAAAAAAATTATAAATCTGATTTCTCCATTTTTCATGATGGTCCAATTGGTTGACCATGAATGTATGTAACAAGAGTACTAGCTGAACCGATGGAGTTAAAGGGCTTGAATTCTCAGCTTTTACTTTCATAATGTTTTATGACGAAAACAAATATTTTTTGGATGTTTATTCCCTGACCCCGGTTAAATGGAGCAAGGAGCAAATTTACAATGTAAATTTACATTAATTTTTTCTCTAACTCGTTCCCATCAATTTTACAGAATTTGAACTCCCCAACAATCAAACAGACGATCTAACCTATCCCATGTTTTTGATTGATCATTTACAAGACGGTTTGCTACTAGAAGAGTTTGGTCATGTGACAGTTTTGTATTGAGGGACTGAACAGATCAGCCTTTTTTTTCTCTCTCTGCTTAGGAAGAGGAATAACACATATTCCAGTCTTTATCATTTTTTCTTAAAAGTGTTCACTTATCCACAGGGATGATTAATGTCACTACACCGTTGTTTTTCTTATACTGAGTCCCTGTCTGGGTAATTATTCAATAACACTATATGCACGTTTTCGTCTAATATTGTTTTTGTTCTGAAATAATTACAGCTCTTTGTTTCCTGGTTATTTAGTTAATTTTGTTCTTCTCTTCCTAGCTTCTCAATCTGCATTGTCAATGTTCATTCACTTCTTTTTGCTCGGTGCTAGGGGAGGCTACAGTTATTGAAGGTGGTGCAGAGATTAGTCTTTTCCTAGGGAATATCAACAAATTCTCTATTGAAAGCTATTAACGTATTCCCAGGGGGTCAGCTATTTTGGAATTGACTTGGCTCAATGTTGCTTAACTTTGGTGATTGCTAAGTCATGTGGCTTTGACAGCACCAAGCCATGAACCAATTCTTTTACACCAGCATGTGAATTTTGTGGAAAAAAGGCTTCATTTTGTCTAATTTATATTGCCTTTGCTCACCAATTTCCTTCCTGATGAGAATCCCTTGCAAATCAACTTATAATCCATTTATTTCATTGCTGAAGCAAATACTTATATCTGAACAACCTATTTCTATTCCTAACATGGACATATTCCAAATATCACTCTTTCCATACCATTCCCTAAGACTAATCTTGAAAAATCAGCACAGAAACTGGAAGAACAAACATTCCCAAGTCTTGAGCTAAACATTTAGCGCCCAAAAAGCGTTTGCTTATCAGTAACCTCAATGTGTGTTATTGTAATTCCAATAATAACTTTATATGACATACATGGCTCACTTATCATTGCACAATACTTTCTATGCGTTAACATCAATTGTTGGGATCAAAGAAGGTAGCCATTCATTACTTCTAATAGGTTGAAAGAGGTATAAGTATTTGTCATGCTTCATGTCCCATTATCAATACGATATCTTAAAAAGTTTCCAAAGTTTTTCATTGAAATTTCGAAATACCATTGAAAATTGGCCCTGGTAGGATTGGCTGGATTTCGGGGTCGATCCAGAATCATTCTTCCTTTGCACCGAAGATAAACTTGTACACAGTCTAGAAAGCTTTATAGCTTTAAGCACTTAACATCAACTCATATTTCAATAATTTTTTGTGTATGTTCAGTCAGCCCACTATCTATCATGACCATTTATGCAATTTTCCTAAGTGCTTTTTGTTCCCTGTATTCATTGTTAGTAGCGCATGTATATAAATGGTTGAGATCATCAGTTTTTTTCTATGGGACTGTTCCAGGTATTCTAAAAACAAAGCAGTTATATTAACACGGCACCTCAGCAGTGTTGATCAAACACCATCTCCCTTCATCATATAGTTTTTGCCATATATATATATATATATATATATATATATATATATATATATATATATATATATATATATATACATATATATATATATCCAACTGATTTCACTGTAATCCTACAAAGCTTTTCCCAGAGATAGATAAAGAAGAATCGATAGATTTTGGAATAGATTGATATTCTGTCAACTGAGAGTGATTTATGTCCGTTCTTTATTTACATATTTACTTGTACATAATTATCACCAAAAGATGGTCGGGTAGAAATGGGTTCGTATCTAATTGGCCAAGACATTTTTTTTTAAAAAGGAAAAATTATTATACGAAATTCTTTTTTATTTAGCGCTTTTTGACCATAATAGAGAATTACACTTCCATAGACGAATAATCAATGCAAATTAGGGATTCCATCTTTGGAGACAGAATGTTTAATTGTAGTTAAAGTATTGTGCATATTGTGAAAGAAAAAAGGAATACGAAGCGTTAAAACACTTGTTTTTTGAGACTTTGACTTTTTATGGCCACCTCGAAGGGGTGATTTTTTTCTAATTTTCTATCCTCAATTTTACCAAAGGAAAGCAAATAACATGTTCGTCCAACATCATATTTCCAATGGAGAAATAGGGTGCCGAATTCCATTTGGGCCATTGGCCATAGTTTTTAGACTCTTGTCTGTATTACTAAATGCAGATTGGCTTTCACATTGTTGAAATCCCGGTTGAAATTCTGTTCTCCCAACTAGATAACTGTTTATTTTTCTTCGTTATCAGTTTACTGAATAGCATCACCAATTGTCACAGATATATTGTGGTAAAGTCTCGCGTGACAAAAATTAAAATTGCTGAAAAAACAATAGATGAATACAATCCATCAATCATTTAATGTCAGTATTGTGTTGAAGCAAAGTTCAATGCATATCTGTTGTTTGACGATTGATATACATCTTGATTCAGTTTGACTGAACACAAACAATTAATCTCAGTGAATGCCTATTTGATTTTAAATTCTTCATTAAAATTCGTAAGAGCAGCATCATCTCGTAAATTTTGTAAATGAGATTTTTTTCAATGTCTTGATAGTTCCTTATCTAATCTTAGTACGGCAATAATCTGAATTTAGAGAAATCAATTTAAAAAGATTAAATTGTGTGAATATCAAAAGTGGTGGCATGTTTCCTGTAATATGAATAGCATTCAGAATATCTGCTTTTTGGAACATCTATCAATAAGACTGACTGAGTGTTACGTTGTCAGGGTCAGATAGTGTTGAAGATTATGGAACAAGATTGAATGTATTTTTCATCTGTTTGTTGGATGCATCCGTGGGTTTCTAATCTGTTGTTTGACACAAAAGTCTCAGTTATATAGGACTACCGAGAGAAAGTATTTCTGCGGTAGATAATGAAGAATTGCCCAACCAAATCAAATTAAGTTGACAGAATTTTATTCATTTTGGACTTTTACGATGCACTTCGGGCTGATTATCCTTTTTTTTTTCCTGTTTTACGGTCATATGAACCTCAAATAATCTCAAAGTTGACTGTCACTGTTGAGTTTCTTGTACTGACGTCACACCTAATTTACATCTATTGGTAGGTATATGTTTGACCACATGAGTTGCAGCTCCCAATTCAAATATCTAGTTTTGAGGGGTAACCATTCCCAGTGGTGCTTACTGACATACCAATGACAAGTCTCAAGGGAGACCCATTCCCATGTGTTTCTTCTTACCAATATTCATAAGTATCTGACCTGAGTAGCACGTGAATTTCACAATACATCATTAGTAGATCAAAATTGCACCATCCCTCTTCTTAATTAGGTATGTTTACTCCGAATTTCGATTTATTGTTTATGTTTACTCCCTGATGGGGAGGACAGAATAAGATTGTTTATATTCATTTGTTCATACTTGTCAATTTATACATTTCAACATTCGCTATTGATTCTTCCTTCAACAATTTATGTTTTATAATCAGCAGTATTTTCTAGTATAATTAAACGGAACATTTGGAAATAAATTATTCAAAGATCACTTGATCATTTGAAAATTGATTTTACTTCAATCTAATTATTTATCCATCCATCTCCCCCGCTATTCTTAAAACCCTATGATACATAAATATTTTTGCGTATGTCGTCAAAATTCCTGCTTTAACAGCATTTGTAGGGTTAGCGCCATTCAGTGAAGCACACATTCTAATGCCATGTTTGTTTTTATTGTCATGTAAGACTATTGTCTAAGCTTAGTTTGTTACAACAGCCCAAGATATCAGCTCATTAGATATAAAAGAAAAGCAAAACAAAACATAAATATGCCATTAGACTGTGGAAAGATGATAAAAAGATTTTCTATTGTATTTTTCCCTAGTGTTTTGTAATCATAAATACACTGTATGTATAAAGTCCAATCGTAATAAGCGTAAATATTTACAACGGTACTAACGCCCTTGAGGATAACGTAATAATGGGAGTCTGTTGTATTTGCATACGATATGATTAGCAATGACTTTATAAGACGAGGTTAGGGGTTTCAATTAAGATATCTTACTTGTAACAAAACAATTGATTCATGGAAGACGACAGCAATGTACAAAACGAACGTAAATAGCTAGGTGTATCGAAGCAGGAAAACAAACGGTTATCCTCATCAGAAAAAGGCCGTATAAAAGGCAAGACTTCTTTCAATCAAGAAAACGGCCAAACCTAATGAGGCCTGGTGTTACCGTTACCATATTACAGACACAAAGGCGTCGATCTGACTTATAGCTAACAATCGATTCAATTGCTTTTTATTGAACTCGTTAATTATATTAGCTCTCTTAAAGGCACCACTGATTACTTCATCCGTCGAGTTGCCAGATAACTGATGCACACAAGGCCAAATGTGTCTGATCTTGGGACCAAATTAACTTGCTTTAGTACCAAAACAATCAAATAACTTGTAATCAATCGTCAGAATAAGCCTGCTGGAAAAATAGATTGAAAAACACATTTTTATGTTATTTTCATGTGTATACATGTTGTATCATATCATTAGTTTTTGGTGATGTGTTTGAGTAGTCGCAACTACACCAAATCAAACCAGCTAACAGCAAATATTACGCTAGAGCCTTTGAAACCACTGACCCAGAAGAAACGGCCGGTATTATTTTGATCGTGTGAATCATGGAGAATGTAAGGCCATACCCTGTTATGCTGGCTCATGACATGTTAAAAGAATATGCTGGGTTAATCATAACTGATACCAGAGTAGCCTCAGAGCTCGGACGACCTTCAGCACCTATTCTATCCGCTTTGATAAAGTGAGATACGGGACTGCTTAAAGTTGTGGAAGATAAAAGGAGGCCAATTGTTCTTTTCATATTTGGCTGTACATCCCTTTATTTATTTATCTATCTATTTATATAATGTTTATTGATCCTTTCTCGACGCTAATAACGCCACCAGGTGGGCAGCTGTTACTGCTAGATGAGCAGATTCAAAAGGCCCAGCAGCATTGTGTTGGGTAGGTGTGAACTGATCCAGAGGCAATCCTGAAGAAAAGATTAAAAAAAGACACGAGACGGCAGTCATCGAAACGATTCTGGGAAGAGATTCAAAGCTATTAAAATCTTTCAATGCAGGAATAAAAAAAGATCAGAAAAAAAATGAAAATATAACAGCGAACAGGGATTAGATTATCGAATGTGCCCAAAGATCCTACAGAAGTTTCAACTGCTCCAAACAAGGATCACGATATTCAAGACACAAGCAACCAGAAGATTCTCTAAAAGTTACTACCAGGGAGGGGAAGTAAGCCACCAAAAAAAGTAAATAGATAAACGAAAAGCCACTGAACGAGTAAATATCACCAACCACCAACACAAAAAGCTGGTAAAGTCATCACTGATAAACAAGCAATTCTATTCCATTTTTACATCACACAAGGTGAGGTACCGGAAGATTAAATACTGCAATCAACACTAAAATGATGCCTTCTCAATTGCATCTTCAAACTTTCTATCAAAGTTATCACTAAGTTAAACATCAAAGTGTTTGATGAAAACTGACCATGGGAACAAGCTGACTACAGAAAAGCTACTTTGCAATTGTCAATATCCATTCTGGAAATTAACTACAAGATAAAGCAGCCTAATATAAATTACAATTTCTAGCACTTGTTGATCTCGAAAAAGACATAATCCGGTGTAAATTCCTAGTAACTATTGTTACCATCACATGGTAAAATGTAAATACCTTATATATTAGTGCATATTGCGACATATCTATCACCAAAACAGCCCCTTTGCATGATGATTCTAAGTGCTGTCAACGAGGAAAAGGTGGTGAAATAAAGTGATACTGTTCCAGCCAACTTGCAAATGATCTCCCGAAACCAAGATTGGGAAAATAAAGGAGTCAGAAGAGATGCAAAATATCTCAGCAAACTCAGATCGTGTACTTTTTTGAAAACCTTCATGAATTTTAAATAATGCAAGACCAAGTAAATGGAAGCTTGGTATCTGCTGAAACTTTAAAAAAAAACAACAAATGTCATGTACAGTAAATATGTTGAAAACAATGACACCACGATCAAAAATGGAAATCTCGGTGGTAAAGAAAGTATTTTTACCTTGGAAAATAAATCCTCATGGAGTCCTCAAAAGGAGAAAAAGGCATGCGAAGAATAACTTAAGAATGGCAATCTTTTATCAGAGGGACCTCAACCTTAAAAACAAGAAAATCCAAATAATCCCACAAAGAAACCAAACATTCTCTTGATAGCTATCGATGGATCTGAAGTATGGAACCAAACTAAAAACTGACAGAAAAGAAAAGAGAATCATGCCTGACATCACACAGATTTATCACAAGACGGTACAAAAATAGCAATAAACTGGTCATGTAGCAAGAATATCAGACAACTAATGGATATCACGAATCAAACATAGATTTTGAGAGAGCATATGCGAAATTGTGGCTGGTAAAGTATATGATTGTCTGAAAAACTAGACAATTCCAAGGTTAGCTCAACAATTATCCTGATAGAGTGAACATTGGGGACAATAAAAGGCTGATTGAGATATCCCCAGGGAATAGTATCTTTTGCAATGCTTTTCTGTGCCACATCACCATTTTGGGGATAAAAAAGACTAGTCCAGAACCAAATTTGCCCTATTCCAGTTTTTTCGTGACTAAGTCACCTATTCAAACGTGACTATGACAAAGGAATATTTTTTTATACTTTCTAGTTATGTTTTTTTTTAATAAGTGAATCTATTAGGATGAAGATGCTGTCAAAATGTGTCTTAATCCTTCTCTTGAGAGAATCAATTAATATATTCTGTTTAGGGAACAATCACTCTGTTTGGTCTCTCATCTAAACTCTCCCTTTTTTCACTCATTCTTTCACCTTTAGATTCCTCCTCCATATATATATATATATATATATATATATATATATATATACGGACTGAGAGTGGTAATCAATATATATAGAAATATATATATATATATATATATATATATATATATATATATATATATATATGCATACTAACTGAAACATATACCGATTCATGCACGCACGCATACACACAATGATATATATATATATATATATATATATATATATATATATATATATATATATATATATATATATATATGTAAAGAAAAATTGATTAAAATACATAAGCAAAAAGCTTTTTGCTGAGCTTGTGATCCCTCATTTCATTCTAGAATTAGATTTGCATTATTAATTCGGCAAAGATTTTCTTTATTCCTTGATTTGTCTCGCACTTTCAATAACGTGAATGTGTTTTTGCGATTAACTGCCATTTATTTTCCACCTTGAAAGAATTACTTCTTATCAGAGCTGGTTCCTACAACAATGGCCTTGAAAATGCAATACAGTCGAAATCAAAACGAAAAGAAAGTGAGAAAAATGAGCTTCCTCTGAAACCAAAGGAAGTAACAACAACAAGGAATTATTCCAGAAGAAAAACAATGGTGATATTTTTTAGTCCCAACATTTGATCCTAACTCGAGGAAAGAGTTTGGAATAATGAAGTCATTGACTTCATAGGAAAACATGAAAAATCGTACAGTGACATACATAGAGGTCACCGATAACCCAACACTTGCTTGGAAAAAAAGTTCATTTTAAGACTTCGGAATGAGTATCATTCCAGGTTCTACACTGATGTTCCAGAATAATGTTTGAGATGGGGAAATAAAGAGAGTACTTGCACGTGATGTAGAGAAAAGGATATAGACAGAGAGTGGGAGAGAGAGAGAGAGAGAGAGAGAGAGAGAGAGAGGAGATTGCTGGAATGCAAGTGTGTGAGTGTTTATATGGCAAGAACTTGCTTCGAGAACGAAATAAATGAAGTAGAGATGCTGTCAAAGGCAATCTCGTTAGGAAAGAAACACAACAGAGTATTTTTATTGGTTTTCACAAACACAGGTTGGATCAAGAAGCGAAGGTTAGAGAAATAAAACCTTTTCTTTTTTTTTCCAACTTGACATGCAGATGTAGGAAATTGTTTCCGGCTGAGGGCATGAATTGATGCTTTTGCCAGGGTTCCTTCATAGAGAATTTCGTTAGGATTACGGTGGCGTTAGGCCAAAATCTACAGCGCTTCAAGGGAATTGGGACCACCCTCATTCTACGCTCAATGTCGAATGGAATATGTTAAAAAATCGTTTGAAATGGTGATAGATTATAAAGAAACAGGGGGAAAAAGAAAAAAGAATGATAACTAAGGGATAAAAGAGAGGTGTATTAAGGATTAGGGAATAGGTTTTGGGTGAGATATCATGTAATTTTTCACATATAATGCAGCTCAAAAGAGAGAAAAGACCAGGGCTTCTGGTCACGTTGAAAATACAGATAGTGTATTTTCTTGCCTTGAAAGCACGTGATTTAAATACCGTTGGAGATGGTTTTATCGATGGTGAAAAATATACACGGTTTTGGCAATAATAACAGAGCATAACAATTAGTTATAAGCTGAATTTTGATCTGAATTTCCATAGTGTTTGGTGTATGTGAATAATGTTTGGAGATAAGTATTTGATATGACTTCTGGATTAAGAACATTGCCAAGCAAGGAGATTATCTATTCCATTGCATTCAGATTCATGTTTCTACGTATAAGAATGTATGTTTTTCAAGCTTTTAGGTGGGTATGGCTATCTATGTATGTATTGTACATTCAGGTCACAGTTATGGAGCTATAGAACTGAAATTTAATCCTTCACTCCCTATTATCTCAAGAAACAAATCTGAATGTTCTCTCCCCAAATTGTTTTTCACTGATGGGCTCAATTTAAAATATGATATTCTATTCACGAAGTTTTTCAAAATCTGAACTTTATAGGTAATGACCAGAAGACAAAAGGCAAGAAAAAATAGTTTATTAAATGATCATACATTTTGCATTTTTTAATCAATCATCCCTAACATGGCCAACCGCAAATATGTTGCTCATATGAGAGTTTATTCCGAGTGACAAACAAGATCTGTTTATATTCTTTACGTATATGGTAACACACACACACACACACACACACACACACACACACACACACACAGATACTATGGAAAAAGGGTTTCCTTCAGATGGGTTTGAATCCGAGGAAATTATCAAGATTCAGATATCATCATTCAAAAATTCTGAAGAAGAAAGTATGTATCCATGGGGATAGTTCGTATAACTTTTTTGGGCTGCTTGCTGTCCTGCTAGTATGTTCGGATGTGATTATTAGATTTTTTTCACAATTGTTAAACATACGAGTTTAAAGTAGAGAGAAAATGTATAAGGAAATATTTGGGAACATCATGATTACCTGATAGAACCACATGAAACGAATGAATCATATGAAAATGGACCCCAATGAAAAAAAACGACATCAATGACTTTTTCGAAATCTATTTTATTATTTTGGGGGTATTTTATTTTCCCTCTGCCTCAATTGGATACAATAATAGAGAAATGTATTGACTATTCCAAAACACATGTTTTTCGACTTTCAATTCCGAGGAAATGTTCTCACAGAATCCGCTTTAAGTATACTGGAAGGTACTTGTAGTATACTATGGATACAGTCTATAGCCATTTCTCATAAACATGAACTACGCTATCACCAATCGCACAACACCAGCATGAACTAAGCACCCGTTTGTCAAATTGGAGAGCTTACTTACCAGGGTAAAAAAAAGCAACAACTTTTTCTTGCAAATCTTTTCTGGCATACAACACATGTGTCTAAATATTTTCAAGTCGAAAAAGAGGCTAACAGTGGTGCCATTGAGTGGTGGAAAGAAAAAAGGTAAAGGAAGGTATTCAACATGCTCGTTTGCTAACTACTCCTGGTGTTCTTTATATAATATCCTATCACAAAGGTTACAAAAAAGCCATCAATAACCATCTGTATCCTTTTCGATACGTCACATATATGTGCAATACGGCATTTCCTATATAAATGATACATTATGTAAATATGTGCATACAGACTGAATATAAATAGTATGTATATTTCAGTACGAGTGTATCTGTGTGTGTTTGTGAGTGTTTCTTGGTCAATCGTATCTCAAAGCAATACTCAGGATATTCCAAAGAAAAGACAAAAAAGAGTCTGGTATATCCAGGGGAAGAGTTGAAAGTTCGATTAAGAGACTAAACTTATCTGATCAGGTGAGAAACGGAAAACGATATTTCATTATCTTTAGAAGATCATTAGCAAATATTCTGACGTCTTCTTCATCTTAAAGCTTCAATTTATTGACTATCTTATCGGAAGCAAAATAAAATAAATTCACTGAATTATACATTGAAGTTTCGGACCTATTATGAATTGAAATCTTTTATAATCAATTTTTAACATTTATCATTTTACTCAAGGAACTCATTGCCCACCGTGCTTACCCAGATGACCCTTACCTAATATCAATATACATATACACTTGGAAGCAAATTTACACATATGCACACACATACATACACACACACACACACACACACACATATATATATATATATATATATATATATATATATATATATATATATATATATATAGTTTGGTCAATCCTACACCGCACTAATACTCTTGATATTGAACATATAAGAGAGATGAGAAGGTAAATTAGCAAGTTACTGAGCGAAAGAGGGACAGTTCAAAAGGAGAGGTCAGAGACTAGACTAATCCGATTTAGTGAGAAACACAGTGTAGTATTCAATTCTCTTCAGAAAAAGATTAAGAACTGTTTTGACAGCATCTTCATCTTCATATTTTCATTTTGCCATCATTTTTTAAAAGGAAGAGAAAGACATGAATAAAATATATCTGTCTTGGACAGTGTAATTATTTGTCTGTTTTTCTCAGGAGGTCCAAAGTTCAATTCCCGATACGAGTGGAGATTGGAAATTCCATTCATTGGGACAATCTTCTCTGTGAACTTTAAAGCTGATCGAGTAGACAGTAAGATTTGCAATTAAGGTGGAACCCTCTCTTCGGTTGACTTGCCTCTTGCGATGGGATGAGTTTTTGAAAAACTTGTAATAATAAAGTCCAGGTCTCAACTAAAATTGAAACTTAACCAGATATATACAATGTGGCATGAAACGGAAACCAGGACTTTGTCACTGAGTGTAGATAATCCCTCCTGGGGTTGTCATTTTAGACAAGGACACATTGCTCACGGCCGATTCTCATTGAATACATCAGTTCTTATACGATCACCGAAGATAAGTAACTCGAAGTAATTACATAGATTGGTGACCAAACGAGTATACTAGATGATGTGAGCAGTTTAGGATCATATAGAGGATACCCACGAGGAGACCGATCTCTACACTACGCACAATAGCGTAGGCCAAAGGCTTCCCCAAGCCGAACTCCAGGCCCTTGTTGCAAATGACAAAAATGAAACAATGGAACAAGCAGATCCATATTCATATAGTCGAATACGTTATTCGAGTTTCCTCAGCGATGAAGAAGAAATCGTTTTTGACATCTTCCTAGTTTCATTTTACCTGAAATTTTATTAAATAAGAAAAGAGACGATAACATGATCAGTTGGTTTTTGGTAGTAGACACCAGTGCAGTCGAATAATCAAATAGGGATTGAAAGAGGCAATCAGTGGTAACTTCAAGAGAATTCAATAGTAAATAATCATATCAAACGCTGGGATCCAGGCTTTCAAATCCAACCCTATTCCAGCACAGGGAAATATAATGAAAGAAAAGAGATACAAACATAGATATATGCATATATTTATGTTATGTACCTGCTCATCTCCCTCTCTTTCTCTCCCTGTCTCTTTCATAGGTATTGGTATCTCTCTACAGCTACTTGAAAATTCGCAATTATCATCGGTACAAGAAGCAGTTGTAGTTTGATATCCATAAAATGACATTATCAATACACACACACACACACACACACACACATATATATATATATATATATATATATATATATATATATATATATATATATATATAGAGAGAGAGAGAGAGAGAGAGAGAGAGAGAGATAGAGAGAAAGAAAGATTGGAGAGAGAGAGAAAAACAAAAACAGAGAGACAGGGATACTCTCTGTCTCTCTCTCTATATATATATAGATATAAAGAGAAACACAGACACGCATATACGTTTTCATGCATATTTGTGTGTGTGTATGCATATTCATGTTCGTATGTGTATGCCTATGGGAGTGTTAATACACATACTGAGGCCCAATCAAACTCCAAATCAATACTCTTAATCGGATTGTGAAAGAAACGGAATATATTACAAATGCAAGAGGCAATCATTGGTACCTTTAAGAGAGTTGATACAATTGACGATTTCACTTGGGAGAAAGAAAATCGATCGGTGGCGATAAGTTGGACTGACGACTTCTCCTCTGTAACACAGAAACAGTCACGCCAAGTCCTATTTGAAGGAGACTTTTACTAGTGGGATGGCACTAAAGCTATCTCTTCAGGTCTGAAGCCTCGGCGAAGCTAATGGATCATCTAGAAGGCCAAGTCGATAATAGTTCAAAGTAAAGCGGAGAGTGATACATTTGGCATCAGTGTGGTTGCAGGAGATTTTGGGAGGATTTTGCCTATAACTGCCTTGAAAGGGACCCGATCTTTTGTTGGAAATCACTGATTTTCTTCTCTTACTTCATACCTCACAATAGCTAGACTGCTCAATCATTCCTTCAATTTTACCCGTAGCTGGTGGGGAAGGATGGTCATTATAGTAGTGAGCATGAACAACCTCGATTGAAGTTCGAATAACCAAACTAGTCATAGAGGCGGGAATCACTTGTACCTTTAAGAGATCTAAAATAATTGATGAGTTCCATAGTAAAGAAAGGAATCGATTGCAAGTAATAAGCTGAATCAACGCCTTTTCGTCTGTAGCACGGAAATTGTTACGTCAACCCTCATTAAATTTGGCTGTTTTCTTTGATTGAAGTCATCGCTTGCCTTTTCTATGGCCTTTGTCGGATGTGTTCTCGCTTGGATACGCCTATTTGCGATTGTATCACCGATTGTTCTCATCCTCCTTGGATCAATCGTTTGGTCAAAACTAAGATCTATTGATTCTTATGCTTATTGAAATATCCAGGATATGTTGTTTGTCACATCATATAAAAACCTATCCGAGCGACCCAGTGGTACCGATCCATTCCAGAGATAGTCATAACGATACTCAATGCCTCTCCATTAAGCAACCAGCACAAAACTTAAGTCTGGGGGTCCCTCTGCGTGAGCAATGGTTTACGGCCGTATCACTCTGAATTCACTAATTCTTGTGCAATTACCAAAGTTGAGTGATGTCGACCCTGGTCAGTACTTACAAGGTTGATCATTGGTGTATACCAACTGCAGTGATCAGAGCAAAGATTTGACAGGCCTAGCAAGTGGGGAATGGATCTTATTTAGTATTGCTGTGTGTATTTAACGATGAAAGTAATCGTTCTTTTTGCTTTTCAACCTCCAAGAACAAGAATATGCCATTAGTATCACAAAGAAGGGTATACAACCAATGCATGTTCCTGATAATATCTTATGCAGTAGAAGCATGGAACCTAAGTAATAGACCGACCCACAAACTGAGGACCATGAAATGAAGCACAGGAAAAAATCCAGCACACCATCATAGGGGGAGATCACAATACAGCACAAAGATATTAGGGTTATTAGTTCCAGAAATCATAGAATCCATTGGATGATTCAAACTCCAATGAGCTGGTCACGATTCGACTATGGCAGAGAACCTATGGACATCACAATTCACAACATAGATTCCAGAGATCATGTGCTACACTGTGGCCGGCGGAATATAAGATGGAGAGACGAACTAAACAATTTCAGAAAGTATTAGCTCTGTGACGCCCATGACAGAGAAGTTTGGGGAATCCAGTGGTTGGTCTATGTCAAGTAACGGCTGCTGTAGATGATAAGGTATAAGTGGAAAACAATGATACATATATTATATCATGTCATTCAAATATATATGTGTGAGATACCCGGTCAATCTTATCAATCTGTGTTCGAGCCAACTGAAAGCTTTTCATAAGTACTCCTAACTGAATGTCATAGCGTGTTAATCATGCCAGACATATGATAGGGCAAAGGATAATAATTTATTTTCTGAATATCTAGAGATATGTAATAAATAGAAAGCTTAAATTATTGTCGGTAATAATGAAATGATCTCTATTTGGAGAAATAAGTATTGTTTTGTTTTTGTCAAATTTAAGTGAGATATCTGATGTATCGTTCTTTTTAATTTTCTCTTATTCATTGATCCCGTGATGAATTCTATTGATCAATACCCGCTGTCCTTTTAGTCAATTCTAACGATAAAAAGCTACAACTACGTAATGTGAGCAGGAAATGCTGGAATTCGTATCATTTTTCCGTTATAGATGTTTGGAATTTATGTTCTTTTTCATGTATTCATTTATCAAAATATATTTTCGAACTGACAACAGGTTCCAACATCCAAGATTCGCCCCTGCCTGACTTATCTATATTGATATGTACATGTTTTCCAATTGATCCTAGTGTTCAAAGTCAGGTAAAAGAAGGGAATCTGAACGTTGTTTTTTTTCAGTATTTGCGGAATATAATCTTTCTTCATTTAAATCCCTAGATTTAGATTAGGTTTCGTAGTGAGCTTCCCTTAAACATACAGAAAAAATACTTCTTTGAAAAGTTGTTTTTCTTTTTTTTCAATCTTATCTTTGAGATGATATCACGCTTGGAATTTCTGCATTGAATTTGAAATCAAATTGGCATTCATTGAAATTTATTGCTAGTGTCAAGTCAAATTGAATCAAGATCAATATCAATCTTTGAGCAATGGATATGCTTTAAAATTTGCTTTAACACAGTACCGACCTGATAGATAAAATTTATCGATCCATGGATTTTTTTCTGTAATTTTTTGACAGGTGAGACGGATAGGATTGATGGTATGTAAAGGCCATTGTTTGATATTTTAATGCATGACCTATTGAGCAACACCGTTGGGTCAGTGATAAAAGATTTGCAATTTGAGGAGAAATGATGTATCAATGCATTGTACATAAAGTCAGAAATTAAATCGAAAAATAAACACGGATATTGATCATTATCAATCGATGAATACCTAAGAAATATTTTATGCAACTTATTCCTTCTTGATAATTCATTTTTGAAAAAGGTTTGGGGCTACTTCTTTTAATCACAATCTGTTATATGGATCATTTCAACATATGAATCGTTCAGATATCCGTCGTAGTGTATCTGTTGCCTTTTTCATTTGCTTTTTGTCTTCCTATCTGTAACATCAATGGGATGCAAAGATACTATACCTTGATCACAAGCTGAGTGCACAAATCTCCCGTACGTAGATGTGCTGACGAATAAGTGAATGACCTGGTTATACCTACGGATTGTATCCTAATAAAAATATGAGCTATAAATGTTTGTTTTTGGACATGTTAAGCTCTATCAATCTATATCGAATCAAAGTTTAGATATTTTTTATCAACTGGTAGCAAAGCTGAAGCTGTACAGTAACGCGTAGCATATTGAATAAATAATGGAGTTCCATGGTTAATGGTCAGAAAAGTGGAGACAATTATATGTACAACCAACTTGCAGACTAATTAGGCAATCATATAACTCCATTACATCAGACTATTCTTATTAAAAAAACAATCATTTTTTTACAGAATAGATTAATTAAGTTAAAATTATTATGGCTCAATCAGCTCATATGATTTTTGTTTGAGTTTTTGACAGAAAATGAACACATAAATTATTTTCTCCAAAACATTCTAATGAATATTAACTCGATTAATATGACTAGCAGAGTTCGATTTTTTTCAAACACGGAACTTCAACAAGAGCTGACTCTTAAACTAAGAAGTATGCAACATGCATAGGCAAGAACCATGCTTAACATCAAGCAGAGAGATCATAAAACAGCACAGTATATTGGAGAGCAAACAAGGGTTGGGGAAAGCATAAGCGGCGAAGAAGAAACAACCATTGGACACAACGAATCGCCCCTTGGATGCCACGAGAGCACATGCAAAATTGTTTCGAAGAAAAAAAAAGATGCAATGATTCGAAAGTTTTTAGAAGGTATTCGTACGATGTCGCTTGGGAAAGTGTATATCCAATGATGAACGTTAAAGGGATGATGATTATGACGAATGCTCACCTTCAACCCCAGGATTTTGCTATCAGCCTTCCAAAAAAAAAATACCAGCTTGTGTGTAACGAGAAGAAAAGGGGGTCGGAAACAATGGCAGCCAAAAGAGCGGAACAACGCCATTCGTAACACTTGTGACTTGCATCATATAAAAGAACAACAATTTGCATCATACTTATTGAGATTTAATTCAAGCTTGGGTAAATATAAAGGAAAAAGGGATGCAGGGAAAGAATTATGGTTAGTCAGGTATAAAACTTATGTTACGGTCGAGGGAACGAAAGTAAATTCTGCATTTAATGATCCATATAAAAAGCCATGAATTCGGAGCACTGCACATGACGACTATATCTTTTGTTGTTTGGCCATTTCGTTTTATGTAAGTAGTTGTTTGCAAAACTCGGACATTTTCTGGGGACTTGCACCACTATTCATTTCCCTTGGGTATGATTTTGGCATAAAAATATCATTGTTGGTATATGCATGCTATCCATGATTTTGTATTTCACGTTTTATGCAATATTGGCATTTTGTTCCTCAAATAGAGACACACCAAAGACCCCATTGCAAATATATTTCAAACGTAAAGTATATAATCAATACATAATATCCTTCTATAAAGTACGGGGCAAAATGTAGGAAGTCAAAACACCACTCAAAGCAAGACTATCACTGGGGACGATTGAAAGAATAAAGCTGAGAATAACTCTTATCGTCAGAAAAAGGTAGATCCAAGAGAAGACCATACTGAAGGATATCGTACAAGTGACAAAACACCACAAACCGTAAAAGGCAGGACACATAACAGGATAAAATGCAAGAGACGTGAACAAAAAAGCTAAGCAATTGGGGCCCATGGAACAGTAATCAAAAAATATACACAAGAAAGAGACACAAAATAGAAAAGTTTAATCGTAAGACATGCCAGAGATTAGTGCACTCACACTCGTCATGGAGATGGATGAGAATGAAATTTTCCAGCTGCGGAATATATCAAATGATCATATACAGTAAGTGCAAAAAGTATTTGATGTATTTCAAAATGTTTATTTCACTCTATTTATACAGCGTCAAAATGGACAGAATTCAATCTAAAGAATACCGATTAACGGATATGTGTATCTTGTTATGAGAAAATGGGAAGACAGTTTCGAGAAGTAAAAATTGCTCGAATGAAAAACATTCACAATAGGGAGCAAGACAACGGAGATCAACATGAAATAATGATAATAATAATAATAATGATAATAATAATAATGATAATAATAATAATAATAAACGAACCAAAAATTGGAGAATATTTTTGATCATCGCGGTTGTTCTGCTCATTGATGTAAATATTTCGATTTGAGCAAAATTTACTTCTTAAAACCGTCTCTCCCTATCCACACACACACACACACACACACACACACACATGCATTTACAGATATATTTTAATCTTCTATCTTGTTGATGCGCTTAATCAAATGCTGCTTCAACGATTCACAGTGAAAGTCTTAGATAAAGTTCAACTGATAACGGGAAAATCAGAGAGCGCATACCTCAACCAACACCATGCAATAACTAGAGCAAAATGAAAATACAATATTAAATCTTGGCCTTCTTGTTAATTGTTCCTTTTGTATTCTACCTCTGTTCTATTCACAGCTGAAGAGCCAATTAAATTTCATTGAATGATTCAGGATGGTTTCGTCAAGGTGTAAACAATAAGAAATTTTTTTCCTCATATTTAATTTTTGCAGAATTCTCACATGTTTTAACGTCTGTGGAATGTCATGTATTTTGTTCCGCATCGCCATTGGTTCCATGACGACAGTCTTTATTTACGAAATGTATTCAGTCTGATAGATATATTGTAGTCATCAGTATTTTTGTGTGGTCAACGAATATCAGATACATTGCAGACGGTTAATTCATTAGCTTGGATATTAATAGATTCAGGACAAAAGATAATCACATATGTCAATATAAGAAAATATTGAAACATTTTTTATTAGTGATTGTTTCGTCCCCGACGTGTTGCGGATAATCAATTAAAAAAGTTGAACAAATAAATTATATGTCTTTTGGGGGGGAGGGGATCAGCCCAAAATTTCAAACTTAGGCAAGAATGCTGCTGGACACAAACTGAGGGATCTATTTAGCATGAATTACAGACCAAATAGGACCCCAAAAGGTAAAATAACCCTGAAAGAATAGAGAGTAAATTCACAAGTGTTTTAGACCTCTAGCTCCATGTAAAAGTGATACCTATTTAGCCAAACAGCGAGCAAGACTAACTTGGAAACATGTCTTATGTTGATGGTTTCTGGGATTGTATTGGATTTAAACAACATTGAACGACTTATTTACAAAAATTAGGAATATTTGATCAGAATCTTTTCAATTGCAAAGGTATTTAAAGTTATTTAACCAAACTGTTTCAGTTTATTAGATTTTTTTCAGAACTCATTTTACGTCGGGAAATCTCAATCGAATAGTAAGAGTCAGAAACCATTATTCCCAGCCATTTGTTGATGGCCGTAGAAAACTGTATGATTTTATTGAACCAGATAAGAAAACTTTACTGCGTTAAAAATTTGAAGATATTCAAAGAGATGAATATTCTATGTACATGATCTGAGACTTATTGACTTGTCAATTTGAATTGGCAGATATTCATGATTTTCAAGTTTGAAAAACTCTCGAACATCTATTTTCACTTAACATAAACACACATACACACACACACACACACACACACACACACACACACATGTATATTTGTGTGTACATAAACACAAAAACGCCCTTTCATCGATGCTTTCAATTTATAATTTGTGTCATGCATGGAATTAGTCATCTTATATAGTGTATTATCATTATGTATTTCAAATGAATGTTATTTTATGCTACATATTAATATATATATATATATATATATATATATATATATATATATATATATATATATATATATATATATATATATATATATATATATATATATATAGATAGATAGATAGATAGATAGATAGATAGATAGATAGATAGATAAATAGACATAGATATAGATACAGATTCAGATATAGATATATATCCGCTATCACAGTGCATAAATGAAAATGTAAAAGAAAAGTCAAGATATATCTAGATTGTAGATAAACTAGATGATATTGATATACCCTCCAGAACAAAGCCAAAAGGGGTTTTAAAGGTCTTTCTTCCGAAAAAGTCAGATTTTGTCGAAGGGATGGAGTTGAGCACTAATGCCAATTCCTGAGACTGTTGACAAAACGGAATGACCTAGAGCACTGAAATATACATGCATACATATATATACATAGATAAGACCTTTGGCAACTATGGTTATGCGATATATATATATATATATATATATATATATATATATATATATATATATATATATATATATATATATATATATATATATATATATATGCATACGTATATAATTATATATATATATATATATATATATATATCGGCAGAAATTTGCTTTTTCACGTGTTTACATTACATGATATCGTCATTTTTATCAGATATCCTTTGCAGGTGGGTTCCAGGTTTTCAAGGGGTATTTTCTATGGCTCGTTCAAAGGAGAAAATATATTTTCGAAAATCCATGTTGAATTTCAATCCTTATTTCCATCTTTGATTTCCCTACTACCAACTACATTCGACTATCACTGGCTTAGTTCACTCTGAAGTCCAAGAACAGTGTATAGTATAATGTTTGGCTTCATTTTCAATCTTCAGCACTATTTGACATCGCTTGCTAGTTAGATTAGATTGTTTGTTGATTGTAATTCTATTTGATCCGTTAATTGAAATATTGTACGAGGATCTGGCATCGGCCTATTCTTAATACCGGCCACCAAAGGTTTTCAGAGACTTGAATATTCAAAATCCAATCAAGTCATTCAATATTCTAGATGAGGCGACCTATATTAACAGGAATAATTGGATATCTGTGTTCGCATCCATAAACTGTTATAGGTCGCTCAGATTCATACAACAAATATCGTTTAACAAGTCCCCTCTTTATAGGTAATGGTTGCAGCTTTTCAACGGTATTTTCGGAAAATTGATTATATCGTTTCAATATACCAACCCTAAATTAGATTCTGTTGATATTTTGGTTGGAGCTTACTAAGAAATATAACCTCACTCCGGAATTAGTTGACGTATCGGTCTTTTTTTTAATAAGGAAGCCACAGAGCTTGAATTAGTACAACCACTCTAAAAGTGTCAAAGTTCTGATCCCTGGGTTAATAGGTTTGATCTGACTTTTAAAATCCATATCAAGTCACAAATAAGAATCAAGATTGAAGGGGCAAGGAAAATGAAAGTAAATCACTATATATACCCAGGACAACAAATCTCAATGGAATTCTCCAGAGAAAAAATAAAGCAGAGAATTACACTAGATTGGTATGTTTCCGGCAGCGCAAGTTCGATTTTCACAAACAGGAACATCCCAGTAGTCCCAAAAAAAAGTATATAAAACCAATGCATCCAATAGTCTCCTATGGAGCTGAAACATGAAACCTGACCAAAATATTGACCCTCAACGTGGAGACCATGCAATGTTCACAAGGGGAATTCAAGCTGAACCTTATATTGAGAGATCATAAAACAACAGTTTATAAGAGAAAAAAACAGGATTCCAAGATGGCATAGAAACAACCGAAAAAAACAAATGGCGATTTAGATGACATCACAACTCACAATATGGATCCCAAGAGATCACATGCAAAATTACAGCCAACAGAAAGTAAGATAGCGTGATGAGCTAGACAAAATGAAGCCCATGATAGAGAGGTCTGGCAAAGCCTGGAGAAATCAAATGATGATCACTAAAAGACTTATGCAGCTGAGGATGATGGTTGACAAAACGCTTTCGATACAGTCTCTTTCAAAGTTGCTTTTTTCTATTGTTCTGTGGTTGTATCATGTGCACTCTAAGACGTTACTGCCTATTCCATATAAGAGTCTGTTTATTGTAGGTTGTTTGAATTGAAATTGTATTCACTATTTGTTTTTGTTTTTAATTTTTTTCCCTTTGTTTAGTAAATATATATGGGGTGATAGCGACCGAACATACACTTATACACACATACGAACGAACATATTTGCATATACAGAGACACAGACATAGAATTGTTGGCATAAATAACAATATAAAAATCAAACTGTTCATTTTTTGTTCGTCAGTGACATTTGAATACAGCTGTTCTGTCCCACTCGAAACTGTATTGCCTCAAGTTTATTGTTTCTTCAGATCTCGTTCAATATACATATTTCAAAAGTCTCAGTGAATTGTATTTTACTGTATACTAAGAGTTACACTTTTTTTTTTGTTTCTTTTTTCAACACTATACCTGAAACTGTATCGATCGTATATATATCAAAGAGAAACAGGTGTAATTGTTTGGTTTTATGATTATTTAGATACCATGAAATGAAATAAGGATGATTTCTTTTGCAAAAGAATATCTAGATTTTTCTTACATGGCAATCTTGTCATGAATATGTTCAGCAATCTTCAGTGAAACAGGCGCTGCTTTGCTAATGATAATCTATTCTATTTTACGAATTAGTTTTCTTCCATTGGACAGTCAAACTGATGCAAGTTAAATCTTAGGTTTAATTTCAAATCACTAACTACAAAACAAGTATACGTTTCAAACTTCATGAAAATCAACTCAGTAATACTTGAACATAACAAAGGGAATATAGTTCATTATTAATCATTCATACTTCGTCTCTGTTGGGGAAATTTGTACGAACATTTTGAACAGACATTTAAACCTGTTAGACGATGTTTTATCGTAGACTGTAAGTCTTGTACAATGAAAACAAGTTTTAACATTTCAAAATGTACACTTGTCCGTAATGCATAATGTCAATATTCTGGGCTTAACGTACCCGTCAGGAACCGGCAATATTATGTATTCTATTTTCTATATATTAATAGGTTTTTTACCGCGTTAAATATTGAGCACTGGAATAAAATATCATCAACGATGAATAAAATCTGTTTTCTATTTCTTTCTTTTCGTATTCTTGAAAATCGAAAAAGGCATCGTGAATTATATATATATATATATATATATATATATATATATATATATATAGATAGATAGATAGATAGATAGATAGATAGATAGATAGATAGATAGATAGATATACATATACATACATATATTTATTTGAACAACTGATGGAACTGAAGCTAATGCAGGGAACCGTTTAGAGATGATAGGTCATTCATAAAAAAGCGTTATACATTTATGTATATTTCTTAGTACGAAAAATGATTTATCATTTCTTTGTTTGTGCCGTTAGGAAACATGCTTTTACAAAAAGAGTTGATTGTTTTAAAATCAATGGATATTACGACTCAGAAAATGGATCCCAAATAATCACATGCAAAATCGAGACCAGCAGGATACAAGATGGTGGAGGACAAGCTAGACAAGTTTAGAAAGTATTGGCTACATGACTTCAACGATAGGGAGGTCTGGTGAATTTTGGGGAAGGTTTATTCCCAATGACGGACGATTGAAGACCGATGATGATGATGATGATCATCATCATCATGATCATGATCATGATGATGATGATGGCAGTGGCGGTGGTGGTGGTAGTGATGATGATGATGATGATGATGATGATGATGATGATGATGATGATTTTAACCCATTATATACAATACAAAAGTTGCAGTAATCATTTTCAGTATGACTAGTGTTTGACCCTGCAGTCGTCAGTCTTGTCCATGCAAATAGTTGTACACAGATATCTACTTTTCCCCCCTCAGCATCTTTTGTCCGTAAGCTTAGATGATTGTTTCTCTATTATTGTGGATTCGGTATTCTACGATTGCAATGATGGTGTAGGACAAACTGGCAGTAGGTTAAAGTGAAAAGAACAGATTTTCTTTCGTTTGTAAACGAAAATATTACTTGGGCAGTAACAGAAGAACTGGCACGTCACAAATAAAAAAAACAAAAACAAAACAGTGAACTTTAAACTCTGGTCTGTACACCAAAAGGCTCAGTTTTCCTTTTTTCTCCATTCCTCTCACTGGCAGGGACTCTTTCTATTCGTTTCAGTAAAACACAATTCTCGCTTCTTTTCACAGACGTTAGTTCACAAGTCGACCTGTGACCTTTCGACTGAATGCAATATAGCTAAACTATGACCTTTTTTTTTTTCAATTTAGTTCTCGTCATTGTTTTTTTTTATCAGAATATTTTTCTCCCTTTTTCTTCGAGTTTCATTCTCCCAGTACACAAGAATCCTAATTATTTCTGACTTTAAGAAACCGTCAGCCAAATCTGTCAACGTAGGTTTCTGCAGTGTTTAAGCTGTTCCAGCTGGCTAGGTATGATACGCACAGGTTGCACCGATGGATCAACATTATATCTATTTCTAAAAATTCCTCCTTCTAAGAGATTTTTCATGGAAGCAGCTTTTAATTTACAATGCAAATCTATGCTAAATTGACCCTTCGTTTGTGCCTAGTTGCTTTTTGAAAATACATTCTTTAGTAACCACTGCCTAACAAGAATCAAGACGAGTGACGTATTAATTGATCAGCTTTTTTTTTCTATTTTTCAATTGATCACCCTTTGCACAGCATGCTGTCAAATAACATTGGTCAGATGACAGTTTCTATTTAGTGGCTAACTAGGCCTGTCTTGTTTTATTTTCATTCTGTCTCTGAAGCGAATGTCGTGTTAAGCCATTCCTTGCCTATACACGAATGTTTGTTTTGAACCCGTCATCACGGCTCCAACAATTCAATGTCTGAAAAGTATCGTGTGAAAAGGTTTTCTCTATTAAGTCACAAGTGAACAACCTCCTACGTGGATATCTGGCTCCTAAGGCCTGCCTTTCCAGAGGGTGTTACCGTTTAGACCAAGCAAAATCGTTTTTCTTATGAAAGACGACAAGTATGTAATATACAATATCGAGCTAAAAAGCGTTGTCAGGTTAGATGGAAAGGTGTTTAGTCATGTTATTTTTAAGAAAGTAAGCAAAAACCTATGAATATGAAATGAGCAAGCGTCGCTACTGCTGATTCATAATCCCTCTTTACTCCTATTTCGACTAGAAATGATTGATTACTGAAACTTTTGTATTGAATATGTGATAAATAAATTGTTAGGTATATAAGACTTTCTCGCTGTGCTCAGTTGGTGAGACAGTCATCTTCCAATCACGAGGGAAATGCTGATTTTAGATATAGATTTAGTTCAACGTGACGTGATAGACAGTCAAAGGAGGGATATTTCCTTAAATTAGATGAAGATAGTTCTTGTTCTTGTTACAGGGGAACAGTCAACACCAGACTTGGAATTTAGTTTATCTACAATGAATCGACTTCAAACGAAACGATTACTTTAAAACCTTGGCGACCCCTCTATCTTCAATCAGAAATTAGATACGAAATCTTTCTCTTAGCTAGATATCTAAAACGTCACTTCCCTTGACGACCTATATAAAAACACAGATCCCCGTAGTCAAACGCTGCTCTGTCCCAATCTTTGGAACAGTTAAGTTCAAAATACAAACTTTTTGGGGACACAGATTCTCGTGCCAGTTTTCTTCCTTTACCTCTCTGTAAACGCACGGCTTGCTCAGTGTGCATTCATTCATCGTGATTATATATATATATATATATATATATATATATATATATATATATATATATATATATATATTGTGTTAACGCACGGCTTGCTCAGTGTGTATTCATTCATCGTGATTATATATATATATATATATATATATATATATTCGCCTTTTCAGTTCCTTCTTGCACATATCCTGACTAATCACCTCTATCTGAACTAGCTTGGTCAAGTAAACCACTTATTATAACAGGCACGACTCACCAGGCTCCATTCAATTGACAGATAAAACGACTTTAGACCCTCTGTGCCACGTATCCCTTCGATTCTTATTCTTTCCCATATTTCGTTTTTACATCTAAGAATAACTTGAAACTCACTGGCCTCGACTCTTCTCTTCTTAATACAATCGAATTCATTAATGTTTCCTTTCCATGTATTTTATTTACATTCTTTATTTGTGTATTAAACGTATGTCTCACTTTTCACATCTAAATATTTGTATGTGTCTTTATACTCCATTTGATATCCACATCCACTTTTGTGTTAGGCGCTTATGTTCTCTATTCGTCTCTCTTCCTTCATCAACATTTCCATTGGCGTCGGTGCTAACATTAAACCTCGTGGAAGAAAAATCCTTTGTCTACATCTACATCTTATCGCCACATCTCAACAACAGCTATTATCTACTCTCTCCCACACAATATCAGCCCAATGACCCTCATAAAACGTTCGAATTTTTGTTTTAGCAGTTTGCGTGCAGATAGATTAGCTACCCACCACCCTTGCACTAGCGATAATATCAACTTCCTCTCCTCTAGTTTCTCTTCCGTCGGTTTTGAATGTGTGAAATAAACCCAGAGACAACAAGCACCCGAGGTGGAGTCAAGCAAACCCGATGTTTTGCTAATGGCACCTGGCATTTCTAAGAAGCCATTCATCTAGCAGAATCTGAAAAAAGAGAACTCGAATATCTTCTACCGTGGCACGTATTTTTTGCTTGTAACCGTTCAACCATGCCTGGTTTTAAGAACTGGAGCAATAATTTTCTTGTATGATAAACAATCTGATTTATTTCTGTTTGTTTTCCAATATAAATTGATTATTCCACTTAAACATTAGACTTTTGCTGATTAAATATCCTCTACCCATGGTTGTAGAACTGATATATCTATTAATTATTTCTACAGGGATATGACGTATGTGATAAAAATATGGATAATACAGTATCTATCCATGTAAAAGCCGTGTATGAGAATAAATATGTTTATATGTACAATTGTCCGTCGTTTCCAAATCTTTTTATCACATGAGACTTATAATAAATTTGTCCATGTGAAATGGATTAACAGAGGAAAAAAAGTGTTTTAAAGCATGACTTTCCGTTGTGCCATAATAATGAAAATTACATCACAGAACTATTACTGTTCAAAACCAAAAGAAACACGATAAATTGTGTAAAAGTTTTTTAAAATGCCATATTTGTTAGATTTATCCTTCTTTCTTCTTACATTTTTAGTGTAATAATATTTGTTTTATTTTGTAATAGAATTAGTGATATTTTTAGAAATTTTATTTCTTTCAATACATTTTTCCATACAGCCTGATATCAATGTTGACTTTTTTTTACCTGACATTCGTTTTAATAATTTATGAGTGATCCCCCTTTGAAACAGCTTGATTTCAGTTCAAACTTTCAAATAAGCTCAAATTAGAATACTGAATTCATAAAAAATAAATGATGTCATATAAACAGCTTTAGGCTCTTTTGCACCAATCCATACGTAAATAACCTCGTCTTTTCTATTGGGTATGTGCTCGTATTAAATGACGAATTAATCACCAACAAACACAGGTATATTTGTACTTTTTACAAGATGATTTTCCAGTAAAGAAACTACTTAGCTGGAAGGGTCCTTTCTTTCTAATTGTGTGTAGGAGATAATTCAATAAGGGAAATTGTCAACATAGGGTTCCATCGTTATAAATAGAAGAAAAAAACATTTACTCTAATGATGATGTAAGTAGGTGAGCTGATTACCAATAAGATCTCTAAGGCCTGTGTAAGAACTATTGTTCTTAAATGCGTAGCAAGCTAGAAGGGTTATATGTCAAGGTTTTTCCCGTTTAACGTGAAATAAAGTGCTAATAATGAAGACTAGATAGACGTTTAAATCTTCAAAGGCAACACCCAGTCAAGGTTTCTTTTTTTACCTCCAAAATGTTATAAGCAAATTCACTGACGTGACGCCGAAACGAGACACTGCTGGAATGGAAGACTGGCTATTTAATAAAATATTACTGTAATTTGAGAGAATATGTCAGTTGTTCTTTGCCTCGGTAATGAGTTCAACGAAGGTTACGATAGAATAAAAGACCACGACAAAACTAATTGAGGAAGTTGGAGTTGAACAATGAAAGTGAGAAAATATCTAGTACATCTTTCATCTAACGCCGATTAACCACATGTAGGAAATTTGCTCATTTTTTTTTTTATTGAATTATAATTGATATTGAATGGGATGCAAGGCAAAAAACTCTGATAGATATTATCAAATTTGTTTGATAATGCTGTTCAAATTCATTAGTTTAATTTTTATTACAATAACCTCGAATGTGAAACTGTGTATTTGATAATAACAAATGAAAGCAAAAAAGTAATTGCCACAAGCAAATGCCTAATCAGTTGTGGCGGCCGATATTCTGTTAATAACTGATTGGGTAGGGCGATCACTTCCCCGTATCAAATGTATTGTATGGCATTGGAAACACTTCACAGGACATGTGTTGGTGTACTCGAAATAGAAGGTGTAGCTAAAGCCACATGATCCTGCTAACCCAATGGGAACATCGTGAGATTTCCGCTGACAAAAAAACCCTCAGATATTTAGTTGTAGAATTTGCTTTAGACCAGACAGAAGTGAATTCAACATTCATTTCCTCTGTGACTAACCACCAGTCGTCAAAGAAATGGCCAGGGATTGGATCAAGTTTCAATTGACGTACTCAAGGCAACGAGTGTTTCATCCTGAGTTATAAAGGCCAAGATTCCCCTGGAGAAAAGCCATTAGACCGAATCACTGATTGGTTCATACAAATCTCAACGTGAAATTGGTTTAGGACACTAGCCCTCTTTTCTCTAAGATATGCTAGTAATAGTTCTTTTCCCTCTGGGTGCGTTGTGTGCTGAACCGAATGAACTTTTCATCTACACCAAGCAAAACATTTTCTTGTATTCGATAACATTAATTCAACTTATAAAACGTTATAAATTTGTTTAATGTATCAATACTTAAAAATGAGTCAGTTAAAACTGATTCAAACATGCTTAGGAAATCTATTAATTTTGCACCCATTTAATTTATACTACCCCTCTACTCACCCACAGTTTGTGTAAAACAGGGTAACCAGTGAAGTGTGTGACGTTTTAAGAAACTGTCAATCAGGGCTGTCATTAACTATGTTAAAAAGATCTTCTTCAATTTTTTAGTTGATTTTTCTGTCTGGTAGACTTGCTACGTATTGATTTATCCAGCTGGCAAGCTACACCAGTGGATATAGAGGGCAGAAAACTCATCATTCACTCCTTATAATTTGTAGAAGTATGTTTTATATTTATTCATCAGTGTCCGTCCGACTGGACTCACAAAATCTTTATTATTGTTGGAATTAATTTCAGTGGTATCTTATGAACGGATAAGCCACAGTTTAAGGAAAATGAATCAGTGAATCTGTGGTTGAACCCAGAAAGTTTTCGTCCTGATTGTACTCGAAAGGCACACAAGAGGGAAAGGAATAAACTATTAATTTTTTGCTGTCGAAGAGTTTATCATAGACTAAGTAAGGACAGATTAAATTTTTTGGATGAGTCCAGTGATGTTTCTCGATTGAGAGACTCTTTTCCATATGATGGTTGGAATGATGGAAAATCGAAACTTACAGTTTCCTCGGTAGCACAATAGTTTTGTGTAAGGCATCTGCATAGGTATATACACCATGAGTGCATTGTAAATTTTTTTTTTTTTGTCAGGTTGAAAAGGTGTTTAATCATATCATTTTGAAAAGGAATAGACAATGTCTTCGGGATTATTTGGACAGCAATAGTTCGACTGCAAAAGGTACAATTAAATCCTTTCACACCCTTGGCTAGATATATCGATTGATTGAAAAAAGGTGGAAGAGTGATACAAGAAATAAAGAGAGAAAACTTCTTCGAGATGAAAATAAAATGTTGGAAAAATAGAAAAACGAAGGGATCTCAAAGTAAGAAAGAACAATAGCAGAAATAAAGGAAAGCATGAGAAACATAGAGACCGAGGGAAGAAAAAGTAAGATAAAAGAGAGAAAAAGAGTGAAGAAGAAGAAGAAAAAGAAAAGAAAAGAGAGAAAGAAATAGATAAGTAATAAAAGGTATGAGATATTGAAGAATAATCACAAAGAAGCACACTGACAAAAAACTACACCTTGATCCCAGGAGTATTGATTACTGTGTATTGTAGACAGATGTCTATAGTAACAAAAAGGTTTGACACCTGAAATAATAGTTTTGAAACAAAAACACGTTTTTCAGCGGAACTTCAGCAGCGTGTGTCGCTTACGGCGAATGTATAAATGTTTTGATGAATACACGTAGAATTACATGTGTACAAATATATACAAATATATATATATATATATATATATATATATATATATATATATTTCTATCAGTGACTACCCTATTAAGACAATGGCATCAAAATCGCGCTATGATGATTCCTGCGACATCGACGTGAGGGCATTAGAAGTTTCACTTTCTACATTCTTGGTTTCTATATGTTTAAATAAGAGTACAAGAGTGTCATTTATTTTTATATCCTAAATTGAATTATTTCTATTCCACTTGCTGGAATGATATTTCTTTTCTTTCTTTATCTTCTTTTGAAATGCATTTAAAATTCGTTTTCAAAGAGTCAAGGCTTGAATTATCAATAATTTCTAAGCGTGGTTAAAAATGTCTCCGTGGAATACAACAGCATAATGACTTCCCTTTTTTGTTTATTGCTTTCTATACTTTGGAAAAGTCATAGAAATCAATTCTTGTTCCTCGAGATGGTTTTAAATCAATTAACACGCGTTTCCACCTTTTATGAGTTTTAATTTTTGAAACCGTGTGAAAGTGTTGCTTTCCTTTCAAGATTGCAATGTTTCAAAACTTGAAAGATTTTTTCTCCTTTTTACTGAGGATTTATAATTCGAAATGAAGCCTGTACGTCTATATTTCATTTATAAACTTTTTACTGACAATTTCAGAAAATACTATTTATGTTGCATATCTCAAGGGAACTTGTATGCTGGAATAGCATAATCAAGTTTCCCAAACAACCCATCGGCTTTTTTGAATATTTCAAATAAATTCCGTTTTGTTCTATTGAGAAAATGCTTCGTCCGAATCCGCACAACTATAGTATCAATGATATGAAACAAATAGGTTAGGTTAGTCACTCAAAAGAAACTTTCACATCGCCAACGTTTTTCCAGCGGCAAACCGTGTTAGGAGTGAGCATTTGAACAATCGGAATAAAAAGGAATCAATGAATGTATCACTTTTCACGAATTTTGTTTCGTGGCAATCACTAAAAATCCAGTTGGAAAGCTACCACAGACCAAGTGATTAATATAGCATAAGTTTACATTGCAAACTGACCCCAAACACCTACTTTGACTTTCAAAACACAACAACATTATTTCTCTACGTAAGAAACTAATGTTTATTTTTCTACCATCTTACTCTAATGATGCAGCTCTTATGCACGACATATAGATAGATAGATAGATAGATAGATAGATAGATAGATAGATAGATAGATAGATAGCCAGACAAAAGGACTGATGTAAAACTAAAAAGCCTATGATGACAATTATAGTTGATGGATTCTATATATATATATATATATATATATATATGAAAAACAAAAAGCAAAAAAATTCAGCTGGGCCATTCCCCTCCAAACTCTATGTACCAGCTTAGAACTGGATGAAAATCAGTTGTTATACAGTGACAATGCCGACGAAGTAAATGTGTGAGTTTTTCATTTTACATTTTCCATTTATTTCCACTAATACCTTCACATAAGAAAAACATCTCTCAATCGGGAACAAATTCTAAATCCACTCCCAAATATGATGTATTGTTACTGGACTCATTTCTCTCTGTTCCACGAAATACATTTTCACTTGTTTTTTTTTATTTTTTTTTAAATGTTTCCGTTTAGATAAAATGAGTTCGTCCTTTTTCCCCTTTTGAGTTTCTAATATTCCCATTCTTGAGAAATATTTCTTTATATTTATTATTTTACTGATGATTTTGTATCTTAAATATTTGTCATGTTTCAGTTTATGGACTTTTGCCTGTTATTTCATATAAATAAATAGATATGCATATTTGCATACATAAGCATATAAACATATACATAAATGTGCAAATACACACTCACACAAGCGTATATATATATATATATATATATATATATATATATATATATATATATATATATATATGTATATATACGTATATATATATATATATATATATATATATATATATATATATATATATATATATATATACATAAAAAGGTCCATATATAAATATACACACGCACAAACTCACACACACACACACACACTCATATATATATGAATGTACATGTATATATATACATATTTATACTGAGGGATGTTGTGCTGCAATGACATTAATCAAATTTTTCAAACAACCCACCGGTCTTTTGTGAATATTTCAAATAAAGCATAACGTTTATTTAATTTGGTTTCGTTTTATCAAGGAAACATTTTCTGCGAATCCACATAACTAAACTGGGAGGGATGTTTACTTTTCACAAAATATGTAACACTTAATACAATGTTGTTGAAGAAGAACTAATGAAAAGTTCACAAATGTGTTTTCATTTAAAACTAAAAATATTTCACAAAGTTTCATTGCCTGGAGCTTTTGTGAGCAATTAAACGATTCGGTAAAAACTTTAGGTGCCTATCAACAATCACATTTGAAATGCAAACTCAGTTATACATTAAAATCAGAAGAGTATATTAAGTATGTGTCCTATTGGGTAGTATAATTGTTTGCATGTCTGTTTCCTATGCGAAAGTGCGCAGGTTCGACTCCTTATAAAAGCAGAAAGTGAGCTAAAATCATCAAAGGACCAAATAACGAAGTAGAATTTCCCCTGTAGCTGCAGAAAGGCAACCATTCTATAAAAAGGGTATCTGATTTTAAATCAAAGGTGACTTCTCAAGTCAGTTTAATGCTCAATTTGACGTCCTTCTGGCAGCTCTTGCAGCCAAGCAGTGCCAGACGTATCACTCTTTGTTTTTCTCTATACTTCTTGAACGAAGCTGAGAGGGGGATTTAGACGACTGGGATTCCTCAGGATCCCAATACACTTCACCTAGGAATACACTCTGGGGGATCCAATGTCATTCTATTGTCTCTAGAGCCTGAACGGAAGTCATCCGTATTAAATATACTATGCACAATTAAATGCCTGTTCTGCCAATGGTAGACAGAAGCTGCGGTCTATGTTAATATGCCTTCTCAGTAAGTAAAAACGTAACGCAAAACATTATTTACTGAAACCATCTTATTCATTTTATAATAAACTCAAGGCAATTAAAGCTTTTATTCGCACGCCGGTCAGGTTTGGACATCATTTCCATCAGATTGTATGAAGTTCGTTCGGGTCCTAATCCTTAATTAAGGAAAATCTAATAAAAAAACAAAAAAAAATATATTTCTTTCATTATATATGAACAGGGTTTATTGTTTGGTTTGATATCTATTGAAATGACATGAAATTGAATCGGTGATGTACTTTTTTGAGAGAAATATTTCAACTTTTGATCTTTGTTACAAAGTAACATTTTCATAAATTCTGCAAATATATTTATATGATTTGGTTCCGTTCCATAGAGGGAATGCTTTGCAAGAATCCACACGACTACTTAGCAATTGATTTCTACTATTCACAATGTATATAAAACTTAATTTGTGTTGGTTCAAAAAAAAAGTTCAGACATATGTTTCTCATTTGGAAATAAAAATATTTCACGATTTTATGTAGCCAGAAGCCATCTTAAAAATTAAAATTTTAGTAAAAATGGAAGGAACTTCAGTCTTTCAACATTTACATTCCGAATGAAAAACTCTTTGTATAGTTTCAAACTAGAGACGATGAGCATCTCGTTTATTATATATACTATTGAGCATATATGTATTTATCTATTCATCCATTGTTGTGCGTTCTTCTACCTATCAATCTATGTATATATTTAATTATCTATCTGTTGAGACCAGTGCTAGGGGTGTTCTAACCTGTGGTCGGCTTATTCTCTCGATGGACGCAGAACTTAAAAGTCTCGTACGTGTCAAGTGAGTTGAACTGCGGTCCCTAATGACATTAGAAGAAGGAACATTAATAATAACATTTGCCCAAGTTCTCCTGCCTTGGCGTATATGCACAAGGGTTGTGTGTTAATACTTATTAGATACAAAGGTATAAGTTGGAACTGACTGGAATAGGACCGTGAGGACGTTCAAGAAGTATTGCCGATTTTGTGGAAACAATAGAGATTACAAATCTGTAACTGCCTTAATTAAGTGTATAAGAGAGTTCGAAATTTAATCATATATATATATATATATATATATATATATATATATATATATATATATATATATATATATATATATATATGGAAAAACTTAGCCTCATAGCAAATTATCAGAAAAATTGATATACATATGGTAGTTATATCCATAAAGAAAAGAGCAACGGGCACGTTATGCTTTTTAGTACTGACAGTTATGGTAAACTAATCAATGAACTTTAAAATAAAACAAAAATGTTTTTAAATTACTTGCACTAAGATGCATAAATAATTATTTGAATATTCCTTGAAATAACCGTGATCGAAAATCATCAGCGTGGTATGAAATAAAAGACAATTTAAACTATATGAATGAAATTTCCCTTTGAGCAGTAAAAATAGGAAGTTTATATATGTTTATACACACACACACACACATATATATATATATATATATATATATATATATATATATACATATATATATATATATATATATATATATATATATATATATATATATATATATATATATGCATGCGTGAGGGAGAGGGAAGAAAAAAGAAAGTAGTGAAATTTAAGGAGAGGAAGAGTGGAAAGAAAGAGAATAAAGAGATTTTTTTTCAAGAATCATTTAGGAGGATTAGTAATCACTTATACAACATTTCCAAACGTTGTTTTGGAAGTATGCAATTCAATTAACTTAATCTCTTTAAAACTAATGAAACTAATTTGATCAAGATCTCGTCCCTTAAAATTTCGTCACGTAAAATCAAATTTCATTTCATTACATATATATATCGCACGCACGCACCCACGTACACACACATACACACACACAAACTCACACAAACACACCACACACACACACACATATATATATATATATATATATATATATATTTATATATATATATATGTATATATATATATATATATATATATATATATATATATATATATATATATATATATATATAGATAGATAGATAGATAGATAGATAGATAGATAGATATAAAGTTGAGGTTGCTGTGAAAATTAAGTTCTTTTATTTGCCTTCCCCCAAAAATGAAAAAATGTAAAAAAAAGGCTGTATATACGCATGACCACACACGCACACACACACACACACACACATATATATATATATATATATATATATACATATACATATATATATATATATATACATATATATATATATATAGAGAGAGAGAGAGAGAGAGAGAGAGGAAAATTCGTGTATGTATACTTCAATGAAGAATTCCAAGGTGTCAGAAAGATACGCAGATGACTCAGGCTAGAGGTAGAAAGGAAAAAAAAAACAAAATTTAGCGTTCCATAGAAAACAGCGATTCATTAAGGCTGGCCATGGATATTTGGTGTCCTTTTTCAGCTCCAAAGGGTAATACAAGCTCACCCAAAACTTTCACTGCCCGCCTCAAGATGATATTTTGAAACTAACGCTGGGAAATAGAGTAATTAGAAATGACGGCCAATACCTAAAGAACTTCCAAATTGCTGATGATATCGTTGTTCATTGGGGTTTTTTTTTTTAAGAACCTTCAAAACTTTCCTTTACCTGATCGAAGTGAGCTTTTTCATAAACTTTAATGAAACAAAGGGCATGTACGACAAACATGTCGGAAATAAACGCACGACGACCAAAATAAGAAAAAAAACCGAGCTAGACCACTACCTCTATCAAAAACAACTAATTTCCAGTTTATGAGTATTTGTGAGAATAGTTTATACTTGTTGGATAGAAATGTGATAGAGCGTTAGTTGTCAAGGTCTATATTATCTCCTTCCTTGTAGAGGATGATTGGCACATTCCCCCTTCCTTATCTTCACTTCTCTCACCTCATCTGGCCTTTGTGTGGTCTTGAGCCGAGTGAATATCCATATTCACCTCTGGTAAAGAAAGGGTTAATCGCGCCCAGCGTCTGCACTGTGTCTTCGTGGTGAGGTCGCGTTATTTGCATCGAATGTGAGTCAGGCAGGTGAATATACCCCAACGTTTCCGGGTAGAAATGCCAGGGTTAGCCTCAGTGAATCATTTATATCAGCTGAAACCATTGAGCAGACAAAACTGAATTCATGTCTGTTTCAATGCAATAATGAAAGCCCATGGATTTAGGAGATGACGTTGCAACGATGGCTATTGTGTTTGTGAACGAAGAGGTTTATCGAATTTGCGTTCTGCTCAAAGCCAGTTTAACCCTTTGAACCTGTAAACCCGATATTTCGGGCTGAACGCTATTTTGCTATACACCATAAGCCCGACATTTATCAAGAATCTGATAGTGACAATACAAATACTGAAATACTGCGGTGCTCAGAAGTGATATCTGCTCAAGGAAAATTGACACTTCAAATAAAGGACTGAGTCCCCAGTTAACAGACGGAACATCACTTTTAACAGCCACTGTATATATATATATATATATATATATATATATATATATATATATATATATATATATATATATATATATATATATCGGTGAATATCGTTCAAGTATTCTGAGTCTATGATTATTCCCTTTCCGAATGATACGTTTTTTGATGTGAGAAGCATTAGAAGATTTACAAAAGATTATAACTAATCTGAATAAGGCTAATGAAAAAAGGATTCTCTAAGATGAACAGAACATGACAAAAGGAATCCTTAAAGATAAAGACCATCAAATGATGAAATGAATAAAGAGCTATGATGTAGAAGAGATTGTTGATTGCATTACCTAGGAAAGTTTATACAGTTAGAGAAAGACCATGAAAGCGAAATTGAACAGTGCATGACAATCGGCGGGTATCAAATGGTATGAATCGAAATATATTGAAAGCCATTGTTGTAAAAGTTCTTGAAGCATAAATTATGCAAAAGACTCACGATAAATTCTATGGTCTACGGATTAGAGACGTGGAAAATCAGAATCGAATAAAGAGCCATGGCCAGAGCAACACAAGACATAACCCCAAAAGATGAAAAAAAATCAGGAGAGAGATGAAAAAAAGTATTATACAGGTAAAGAAGCAACAAATATAGAAATGGGCCGGACACTTAGCAAGAGGGAATAACAAAAGATGAAGTAGAAGGCTAACAGATGAGTCTTCACAGGATAGTCAGCAGAACAGTAAAATCCCATACTCTAGACAGAAAGATGAAATTGAAAGTTTTACTGGTAAAAGATTTACACCTTCAAATGTATATACGCATCCGTGCTCTTACCCACTGTGCTAACGACACCTGTAAGTTCTGTAGTTCAGGATATATTGCCACTGTTGTTATATCAGTTGGTAAGAGCAGGAATATGTATGGGCAGCTTCCTGCTGGACGTAGGCTTGAGCAAAACAAAAGCCTAATATTTTCATTTATTTAAGTGATCTGGAGGCAATGAGTTTGTTTTTGCATGCTGGACAAATATAGTTCCTACAAAAAAAAGTCTTCATAATAATCAGATTCTACCCGACATAATCCATCCACCCATATATAGTACATTGTGTGATATAATGCATCATATGCTATGGTTTCTCTGATATGAATGAAAGGGGTAAACCTATGATTAATTTGTACTTCTGCCGTGTGGAGCTCAGGCACCGGGTATCACGAGGCACATAAGCTGAGACTTCAAAGGGTTGGGAAATATCGTTCATTCCCAGATTTGATCTATTGCATTTGTAAAAGTCACCTCTCTCTATCTCTCTATAAATTGTTTAATGACTTAACTCAATTTCCTTCTCTAACTTTTTAATTGGTATTAAATGCTTTTCGATAATTAATCTTTCTTTATTTTGCATCCTCCATCTCATTCTTGCTCTTGTTGTTTAACAATAAAATCACGAACGATTGGAAGGGATCAGTCATTAAGTGTTAACTATACTGATGAAAACAGATGCAGTCTTGGGAAATATGAAAAGTAAAAAGTCCCTTCCGGTGGTCAAATATATCTTCCAGTTTCAAAATTTGTGGGCCAGAGTTTTCATCCCAATTTTGTATTCATGTTGACTTGAACCTTGTCAATATCTATTTTATCTCTTGCATGAAGAGCATTAAGATTGCTAATTGTTTGAATTGCGTCATTGAGGTCGTTTTATTCGCATCAAATGCGAGTTTGACAAGTGGATATACCCGCCAAACCAGGTTATGAATGCAACAGTTACCCTTTAAGGAATATTTACATCAGCTGAAACCATTGAGTGGTCAAAGCTAAATTCATGCATGTTTCAAGGCAATGATTGACGCCCAAAATATTAGATGGCATTGTAACGGAGAGTAGTGTGTATGAGAACGAAGCAGTTAATCGAATTTGTGTTCTTCTCAAATTCATTTCAACCTTTTGAACCCTTGAACTAATATTCCAGATTGCATTGTGTTTTGCTCTACATCGTAAGCCCGATATTCAAAATGAATATTTGTGACAATACGAATGCTTAAATACAGCGTCTGTCTGGCCTAAGGAAATGGACGTATCAAATGGAACACTTGAGCTCCCATTTCCTGGAAATCAGTTACATTCACCACGTACTGAAGCTAGTATATATATATATATATATATATATATATATATATATATATATATATATACGTGTGTGTGTGTCTCTGTGTGTGTGTGTGTGTTTGTTCGTGTGGATTGACTTTCGAAGTATAAAGTTGAATGTATTGAGCACTTAATGAAATAAATCCATGACACATCAGAGTTTGCTTGATATGCTATATTGCTAAGCTGATCTGCACCACGAGTATCGTATATATATATACATAGAGAGAGAGAGATAGATAGAGAGATAGATAGATAGATAGGTAGATAGATAGATACAAACCGACACAACAAATTTTATATCCACATAGAAAATGAATGATATGAAAAACGAGTAACGTTATGTCTATATCAATATGTCACCGTCAAATACGTTCTTTTCAAATAACATACGTAAGTAAGCCCTGCGTAGTTTAATGATGTGTAGTCTGAAATATCATCAGTATTTGATACTTCATAATAGTACGCTATATAAAATGATAAACTATACGTGTTTTGACATGGACTATATGACAAATTCATTGCTCAAGGAAAGTTTTGTTTGATCAAAACTATTGGGCAACTTTGTTTTGTTTCAGTGACCAACTGATGATCCCAAAAGAGAAAATATAAACATCGAATCGTATCGAATTCAACGTAGAATACGGTAAAAATCACAAAATTACATTAGCAAATATCAGGCAATAACTGACTAGAATGATATACTTTATGGATTTTATATATATATATATATATATATATATATATATATATATATATATATATATATATATATATATATATAGAGAGAGAGAGAGAGAGAGAGAGAGAGAGAGGGAGAGACAGACGGACAGACAGACAGGAAGACAGGCAGAAAAGAGATGTCTAGCGTTTTAACCCTTCATTGGAAGCGTCAATTTACCAAAGTTGACATTACCTTTGAACACCGCAATAGATATTGGTTTTCAATGTTTTTTCTAAATCGGTTCCTTTTGTTCTGTTTTCCGTTTATATATTTATATATATATATATATATATATATATATATATATATATATATATATATATATATATACATTAGACCATACACACAGCTCAACGTTCACCCTCAGTTGAGAAAGACAGTTATACATTATCTAATGATCTTAGCTACACAAGTAGAAGGACTGTACATCTTCCAAAGGGAACATTGCTTTCATTCATGTAACTGCTTATCTTGTCTAAGCCAAGTAAAATCTATATCCAATTGTTTACAGGGTATTTTTTGGACGACCTACCGGCAATTGCATTATGAAACAACCCTAAAACTGAAATGAATATTATTAATTAGAACCATTTTTTAAAAACATATTTTTCAATTTCCGGAATGGGGGTAACGTCCCCTCATTCTTTGACTCAACCAACATGAAAAAAGGATCAGATTTGAAAAAAAAAAAAAGAAAAGAATAATTCATTTGTATTTGAAAATCTATCACCCTGTCAGTTCAGTCTTTACCTTTCCCGGGGCTAGATCGCTCTGATTAAGAATGCTTTCCTCCTTATCCCTGTGCTTTCAAATATCCTGTTTTAACTCTAAAGTGGAAAAGTTCATAATCATAGAAACAAACAAACACAAAAATAATGTCTATTGGAATGTTTTTGTTTAATTCATTCCGTTTTAGTTTCATTAGAGTCAGTGTTTTGATGGAAATCAATTAATTGTCAAAATGCGTTACAGTATTAGGACCACAGTTAACATTTTTCATAGATTCCTGAATCTTATTTGTTTTCTTCTTTCTCTCTATTATAATTTGTTCGTCTTTTTTTTTCTCCCTTTTCTCCTTTCTCCATATTTTGTTTTTGTTCCTCACTTCCAAGTCACCTTTCAGTTTTCTAGCAACAATTGTTAACCCGTCTGGGTCAGAACAGGATTTCACACTGAATTGTGTGAAAGACGTCGATTCACTCAGGCAGACAGAGAATATGAACGGATAATATCGGTGCAATATCTATTTTCCAGTTTTCAATTTGGTGAGCCTAGGTTCCTCTCCTAATCTGGCTATTATGTTGACTTGAACAGAGTCAATATCCATATTCACCTTTCGTATGAAGAGCATTAGGATTGCCTATAGTTGGTATTGTGTCTTTGAGGTGAGCTCGCGTTTATCATATCGAATGACGTCCAGACGAGTGAATCTACCCGAAAACGTTCTCGGGTGGAACTGAATCATTTATGACAAGAGAGCATTGAACGGACAAAACTGAATTCATGCCTCTTTCAATGCAATAATGAGGGCCTGGGACATTAGAAAATTACGTCGCTACGGCGAGAATTGTGTTTGAGACGGGATAAGTTTATTGAATTTGCACTCGTTCAAAGCAAGCTTAATCTTGTGAATCCGTAAGTCTGATATTTTGGTTTCATCGCTACTTCACTTCACACTTTAAGACTGATATTAATCAAAAATCCCATAGTAACACACCAAATGATAAAACACATCAATGGTCAAAAGTCTGACCAAAGGGAAAGAAGTCTGAGAATGGTTTGAATCTCTACTGGTTTTCAAAATTAATACGCAGCCTGAGACAATTGATGCTACAAAGGGTTGAGTTGTTATTTCATGGGTGGATCAACCTCTGCTGTATATAGCAGATATACGGTGGGACACAAAAGGGTTGATCAATTGAGGAAATTTGAGCTCTACATTTTATTTGAAGCGTATCATTTATGAACATTAGATATAAAAACAAGTCAATTTCATAACTGTCGTCTGAGAAATATATTTGAGTTATGCCAGTATCTTACCTCCAAAGATCGAGAAAATTAAGCGAAAACATTTCAGGAGTCAATCAACGAAACTTATATGTATGTATATATATATATATATATATATATATAATATATATATATATATATATATATATATATATATATATATATATATATATATATATATATATATATATGTGTGTGTGTGTGTGTGTGTGTGTGTGTGTGTTCTCATCCATTTTTTTTCTTTTCATTCATTGGTGAAAAGATAGGGAGCATCCATGTGTATATGGTTTATTTTATCTACCATTTGTTATTGACTTTCTGAACAGAATGGCCATGATATGAAAATGCCTGATTGAATTTTCAACCTCCAACCAAAGAAAAAAATCGAAATACAAGCTCAGTTAAGGAGTAACAGGATAGGCAGGTATTATTGGCTCAAAAGGTTAAGATATATTTTACATTCCTGGGTTCCATCAATTCTCTTAAGTGATTGTTTTTTGCCTTATTTGTTTTGCATTGTGTCTCTGAGGTGACGAAGTATTTGATTAAAATTTATGGTAAGGCAGGTGAAAATTCGAAATGTTTTCGGCTTGAAATGCCAGGTCTATCTGCTCTGAATCAATCATAATAACAGTATCATGCGTATTTAGAGAAGTAGACCCTAGTACCAGGGACTACAGGGCCATACACATATGGTAGAAATAAATAGTAAATTGAATATCAGAAATTATTTTCAAGCAAAATAGTCGGGGGGACTTATGGAATAGGTTAGAAAAATATGTTGTTCTATCAACTTATGTAAACGACTCTTAAAATAATGACGGTGTCCATTCATTATCATCATCATCAGCAGCAGCAGCACTAGCAGCAGCCTTAAGTATCCGTCATTGGATATACACCCTTCTCATGATTCGATGGATCTCTCTAGTGTGAGTGTTACGGAACCAGTACTATCTTAACTTGTATAGTTCGCCACCCAATCTTACATTTTGTGGGTCCCGGTTCTGCATGTTATTCATGTTGTGAATCGTGATGTACAGCAGTTGTGTGTTATTCATGCAACATGACCCGCCCATTACTATTTACATTTTCACATCGATTCTTTCATATCTGTGACCCCTATTTTTCCTCAATATATTGTGTTGTCTTGTGATCTCTCCACGTGAATTTGAGCATAATTCTCACTTGTGCACTTGGATGTACAATCCGTATACCTTTTTTACACTAGAATGACTGCTCTGAATGATCTTTTTCATTTATTTGTTTACTATTTCGATACTTTACTCCAGCTCCTTCATCCCTCCAATTATGTATTACAGACTTGTCTTCTTTTAATCCCTTTCCTTTTTCCTTTCTAGACCTTCCCTCTTTTCTTAATGTCTTTCGTCCCATGTTCGACGCAGATATTTAGTTTATTGATCGTATTCTTTTCCTTTCTCTTATTCAATCTTTTTCACCATCCATTTTTATAAAATTCCTCCATTTATCCGCTAATGCAATATTTCGATCATCACTCGGTGAGTCAAACTAAAAATGCATGCTCAACTAACTTGTTTAGTCAGCTACAGATTCTTATCTTGACCCCTGCATGCGTTTGTGTTTGTGTGAGTGTGTACACACACACTCCTGGTCATATCTTTTCAAAGTGCTTTTTGGGCTCTCAATGGTCAATTTTGATTAATAATGCCTTAATCTTGCACTAGTATTTTGAAGATAATCTTAGATAAAAGATCGTTTTTTAGAGAGTTTTACTTCTTTCATCTTTTTGATCATTATTTCTGGTACATGCGCTGATAATGGATATCTTTATACTTTTTTTAAGAAATCGATGTTTATCGACACAATCTTTCGTTGGATGATTCTCCCTCTTGTTTTGTCAACTCGAACTGCATAATGGTTGGCACGTCTCCTTAACTCACAAAAGCACATTCATACAAGAAAAGAGTGTGGGGAAACTCTACATTAAGTCACATTCCTGAGTGCACGCAGCAGTTAATTGAATTCAGTCTAAAATGTGTGATTAAGTAGGAGATATCGTTTTGGTGAACTTGCACCATTTAAAGGATGTGGTCATAGAAAAATTTTTTTAAAAACTTGTAGATGTAAAGTCCTGGTCCCAACCACCCTTGAAGCTCGCTAGAGTCACTGGAACTGGTTCTCGAATGATTTTTACTAAAATTATCAACCAAATCAATTGAAATAGGTTTCTTCAGATTCTGAAGTATTCTTCGCGTTAAGAGATTCTTCATTAAATCTGTTTGGGAATATATCTCTGGAGCAGCTCTTGAACCTCCTCGGTGCTATTAGAAACCCCCAACATCAACTATCACTCAGACTAGTTACATAGATTTCCCCTGCTTTCAAGTTGATTTGATGACTATGAATGTGTCATGCGTATAAACCTCATCAATAAAGCTAGAATAATCAAAATTTTGACATTTCCTCCTTATTATGACTCTTCTTTGTTTTAGTTTTTTAACGTTAATAAGTTGGTGGGCAAATTCACCATGTATATTTAGGCTAAACTCATCCCTTGGATTGTGTCCACCTGCTTTTGCCTACTTTCTGAATTCATACTTTCAGAGATCCCAACCCATCAAATGGCGAAAAAAGTAACACATTCATTGATCATGCCTTTTCCCATCTTTCCAATCGGTCAACCCTAACAGAACAAGCTGACAAAAAACGCTGGTCACATGAAAATCCTTTTTCATATATAGATTAAATCATGATTGGCCATACAATATTTAAAGAAATATATACTCGATGAATTTTGATTACATTTTGTGAAAGTGTGAGTCTAGAACTTAGGAACATTGATTGACTTTTATGTTTGACCCAGAGTTTGTGTTTTTCCAAGTAACCTCCGCTGCATTACACACACACACACACACACACATATATATGTATATATATGTGTGTGTGTGTGTGTGTGTGTGTGTGTGCGTGTGGTTGCGTGTGTGTGTGTGTGCGCGTGTGTGTGTGCGCGTGTGTGTGTGTGTGTGAATCGCTTTTCTTTCAGTTTTTTTGTGTGTGGTATGCACTCCTTGAATGCTTCCTAATTATTTGTATTATTTCCATTTCAACCGACTCAGACCAGAAAGAAAATATTTACTCTCTTTGTGCGAAAAAATAACATTTGATTATCACTCTGTGAGTTAAACAAGAGTTTGTTTCTTCATGAGATGACATATCACTAATCTTAATTTCTTTTTTTCTGTTTATGAATCGATATTTCTTCATGCAACCATCTGAAAGGGAATAACCTCCATCTCATGTACAAAATAAAGAAACGAATATGATACAAGTGGAAATAAGAAATGCAAGAAAGATCAGTCCTCCGAATATTTAACTATGAAGCTGAAACATCGAACCTAACTAAAAGATTCGTCCTTACAAGGGGACTATGCAATGTTCAGAGAAGACAATCATCCTTAATATCATGTGGAAGGGTCTCAAAACGGTAAAGGATATTAGCAAACAAACAGGTGTCAGATATATCATTGCCACCAAAACACAAATGGGAATGGGCAGATCTTGGTGCATGAATGTTAGACAACTGCTGGACCCACAAGGTGAATACGAAAAGATCAAACGAAGAACATTGTCCGATAAAAAAAAAAGCAGAAAAAACTACATGACTAGGTGAACATGATTAGAGTGTATTGGCTCTGCTACACTCATGATCAGATCATCTGGTGAATCAATCAGCAGATATTAAAGGCTTGACAATGAATAGGATTATGAAGGAAAAGGAAATAAGTGTTTTCATTGCCGATTGTTGCCGAATGCTATGATTGGAATCAAGGTCTTCGAGAGTTAATGTATTGACACTTAATCACCCACAGAATACCTCAATAAACGAACTCCAATGTCACTTTGTGCAGCATGGGTTGCACGAAGGTCTTATGTAAAGTTATTGGAATCTGGGTCGGATCAAGTTATTACAGTCACTTCTCCTGGAATATATATATATATATATATATATATATATATATATATATATATATATATATATATATATATATATATATGTATATATATATATATATATGATCCAAGGGAAGTAACTGTACAATGTGATGCTCTTTGAACTTTGGAAACGAGCATTGATAGACGTGGAATTATTCGTAAATAAATGAATCGACCTGGTCCAACAGACTGTCAAGTTTTGCTCAGGGCAGGGGTTGAGCATCTGCCTCTGGGTCCACAGCGAAGGTTTCAAACGTACCTTGCAGCACTGGGAGGGATATCAAGTCTATAGCCATACTGATTAGTTGTAATACTTTGGAATAGCGGTTTGTGTTTGACACAATTATTAATCATATACGTATTTATTGTCACTGTTTTGTTTGGTTTGTTTTTTGTTTTTTTGTGGCCGTATTATGGATGGAAGTATCAGCTCTCCAAGTTTTTTTTCGAGTTATTTGTACTATTTTGCGTTTTTTTTTATATATATTCGAAAAGCAGTATTTTGATTATCACTGTTAGTTAAACAAGTGAGAGCCATCTATGTGATCAAACACTTCGAGTGCATTGTCCGATGCTCACTTCTGCTTTTCTTACCTTCGAATGTGCCTCAAATATTCCATCTATCACTCTTCCCGATTGGTAGCAACAGTTTTGTTGTAGTTGCTCTCTCCTTAAAACTCCAATGTTTGTTACTTTATCTGTCCATGATACTTGTAACATTCATCGATTATATCATATCCCGATTGCATTAAAACATCGATCAAAACTGTAATCAAAACTATCGACATAAGTATTTTCAGTTGTTTAGTTGGTCTGTCTATCTGGCTGACATACTGGTTATGTATCTATCCGTCACATCGTACAGACCTTGAAAATTTAGCTACAGAGCTGTTAGTTGAAACATCCACTTCTTGATGTATCAAGAAAGAAGAAAATTATTTCTCGTTTACTCTGTTTTTTTTTTTAATATATCCTTAAGTAGATTTTCAGTGTGCAATTCGATGTGCCTAGCCAGCTTATTCTAAATTGATCGCTTTGTTGTTTCGTCAGACGGCATCCACGTTTGTTCCTTGAAAATTAAGATTTTTTGTGATCACTCTCAAGCAAGAAAACCATTGACAACCTTTTGTTTTCCAGTTGATCGATCCCAGCATGGTATGCTGTCAAAAAATTGGTCATCTGACGGTTCTTATTGGATGACTAACCTGTTCTTTATTATCACTCGGAGGGTTGATTTCGAATTTGCATGAAACGGCACTTCTCTAATCTTTATTCCTTTTCGATAAATCAATGATTATCGGCACAGCCGTGTTATGGACGAAGTATTTCCCTCCTTGTCAGCAATTACGAAATGGAATCGATACAAGTTGAAGGGAGAGGGAACTAATAAAATCTTCTCATAGGGACGATTATCATTTCAGAAGGATATTTTGTGTAAATTTGGCTCATCATCTAAAAAAGAATTGATTAAGTCTAGAGAGAAATTCAGAAATCATTCACTGCTCTCCCAACCGCCGGCATCATAGCTGTAGCTGATTACCGTAAAATGACAGTTACTTTGGCAGATATGTGCCATCTATGAGTGCTCTTTACTTGTTTTTATTCTCCTCATTCATGAAGCCATCTTTTTTAACAAAAAACTTTCGGTAGCATTTATGCTTTCATTTCGTCGCACATTGTTGTCCTTTTTTTAATAAATCAATGTTTATTAACATAATTGTTTTCATATTTCTCCTTTGGATTTACAAACGTGAAAAGATAATTCCAGCCAAAGAAGAAAAAAAAAGGGTAAATTGCACTGAGATGTTTTCAGCATTAAAAGGTCATGAATACTTTAATGAGATTATATTTTGTTGAAGATTGATCCATTGACTGAGGAAGGAGTTATTAAAAATTTATTCAGGGAAGATAGTTCATACTTGATCTCACTACATCATTGCTATTTACAAACTGATTTTTACTCAGTCCTTAAGAATAATGAAGTTGACAGGAGTATGGGTTCTCTTGCTACTCTTCAGTCGATTCAGTTATTTTTATTCCTTCAAAGTCTTTTACTCCAGAGCAACACATTAACTTAGCTTTTTAAAACCACAAAAGAAAACTGTCACCAAAATTGTCAATTAATGTCCCTTCTGTCTCCAAACTGAACTGGTTGACGGACTCTGTAACTGGTTAAGCGACTGGTTATGTATTGATTTTGTGTATTTCTTCTTTTTTTTAACCTGCTGTAAACAGCGTGGAAGTGTTTGATTTACAGTGTAAGTCGATGCTATATTAATCAATTAGCTTGTACCCAGCAGCATTCATGCTATATTTTTCTAGATAGGACTTTTCTTTATCCAGCAATGCTCAACTAAAGTTGAGGAAGTGGTTTATCCTCTGATAACCCTTTTTACATTGTATTGTCTCCCTTTATTCGGATGAAAAAAAAATCACCCTTTCTGTGTGAATTTAACCAACTGATAATCAATCATCTAGTAAAGCTGAAGTTGATAACAGAATTCCTTAAAATAACGAAAGAGAGTGGAATGAGAGGGAAACGAAAAAGCAATAAGACGACATTATAACCATCGGATCGAGGGCATAGCATTGGGAACCTACAGTCTCATGATCTGTCCGTCACTCAACCACCAAGAGTCGTCTCCACTTCCCCAGCGTCACCAAGCAGTACGGCCCGACGCAGAAGCTCACGCTAGTTCAAATCACTGGTAATAAAACTTTGTACTTTCGAAGTTTTTTTTTCATTTCATTTTATTTCATCGTCCACAAAATAAAACTAGGAGTATTCGAGAGTGCATAGCTTGATCACCAGTAAGTTAACCTAGCGTGGGCTTTTGCATTAGATCACACATCTCTAATCTTTATTCTTTTTTGATAAATCGATGTTTTCAGACGTAACCGTTTTTAAAAGAGTATTATCCGTCTTGGTGGAAATAAAGTAGTGAAAATGATAGGAATGAAAGAAAGACAGGAAAAAAAAACGTAAAATGCTCTGTTACTTTTGCAACATTAAACTACGACGAACATTATGATGAAAGCTTTGGTCACGAAGTAATTGTCACGAAGTCACGGGCGTATTCTCATGTTCGCGTGATTTCGATTCCGGATACATTTGAGAACACAACAATTGTGCACAAAACAGTTGGAACGAAAGAATACTATAAAACAGTGAAAAAATTATGCGTGTGTGTGTTTTTTTATGTGTGCGTTTGAATGTATGTATGTATGTATGAGTGTGTGTTTGCATTTTTGTGTGATTCTATCCGTGTGTATTAGAATGTAAATATTTGTGTGAGCATGCTCATATGTGGGTTTGTGCCTTTGATCGTGTATGCATTTGTGAGTGTGTATACGTGCTAATGTATGCATGTAACTGTTTGTGAATCTTTGGGTGTTTGAGTGTTAATGTATGTGCATGTACGTGTATGCTTGTGTGAGTGTGTAAGTATGCGTAGATAAAGAGAAATTCGAAAGAAATATTTTCATTGTTTGATGATAAACACCAGCTTTCCCTCTGAGCTGTGTGGTTACGAGCCCGACAAGAAAAAAAATTGACTTGCAATAAAGTGTCAGTACCATACACGATACAGGGCTGAATAGTTATGAATAAATAATGAACGTTAATCAACACACCGAATAAATAATTTCCTGTACCATGCACTTATTGTTACAAGTCCCTGAATTTCGATTCAAAAACTTCAGACCAAAAAAAATACAAATGATCATCTGAGGAGTATAAACATATCTTTATACAGTCCATCTTTTTAGTTGCTGAAAGGCTTTTGGGCCTCCGCAGAGGAAATGAAAAAAAAGGACGTTACAGTGAATACTATTTCATCATATCTACTACGTTGTAAATCATTGGTAGGAACAAAGAGAGGAAAAATCAAGGCAAGGAAATGGATC
>OY735207.1:2422500-2550000 GCA_963457665.1 Thysanoteuthis rhombus
CGTTGGGGAAGTCCCCAAAAATGTTCATAAAACACAATTTCATACAAACAGATGTCCTTTCATAATTGTTCAATGTCAAACACGGAGGGAAAAAGCCAAGCACTCTACTGGTACGTTCACGTATGCAACACAAAAGCTAACAAACGTAGCTCGATGCAGTTTTCTTCATACAAACAGGTAACGTCACTGCTATGAAGTAATCCAGTCAGTATTAAAATGTTTAATCGACGTGCTATTTACAAAGTCCAGTTTTCTAATGGACACACCCTGTACATATATTGATTAGCAATACTTCCAATAATCATCTTATATTTTTATTGATATAAACGTTTTTCCCGGAATGCTTTCTTTCTATAAACAAAAGTTGTAATGATTTCTGAGCCTCTCTATTACTACTGCCTTTCCATTCTACTCTTGCAATGGAATAACTGCGCTGGCACATTCAGCACTTTTGAGGATGGAAGAAAAATATTGCTCAATGAGGTTTAGATTAAAATTCACAAACGTGATGTTTTTACAATGATTTTTTTTCGAATCAAAACGGTTGAAGTTGTCAAAGAAAGCGAAATATAACTTGGAAGTCACACTTTAATGTTATGAGAAAACGTACTGCATTTTTCTTCTTATTAGGTAAACAATCACCGGAGAGTTACGTCGATTTACGAAACACATCGAACTGAAACACGTTTTTCGTAATATTATTATACGACATTGAAGTTATATTCCGTTTTCCTCGATGGTATACACATCTCACCTTCTCAACATTTTTTCAAGCTTTGATGTGTGACATTCGAATTATATTTTGTTTTCAATTTGCAGAGCCTACATGTAATCTTTCGAAAGTTGTTTTACATTTGAATTTTGACTGACGAAGGTATAATACATAGCGAAAACTTCCAATTAGGAAAAAATCAAAATATCTTCTTTTTCTCCTCAGGTCTTCAGCTCCCCTTTCATCTCCCCTGACCTATTACAGGGACGCCGCAGTTCGTACCTCAACCACCATTTGTGGTATTTGCAGTGTCTTTTTTTTGTTTGGTTTCAGTCTTTTCCCTCTCTCCCATCCTCCTTGTTTGGCCACTGCTAACAGCTGAGGTCGTAGATCTCTTATTTCTAGCACTTTCCTCAATACTTGTGCAGTCCCAACAGTGCTTTAGTGCATACAGTCTTGATTATTTCTTTTTATTCTTGGATCGTTCAATTTCGATTCCATTGTCTTTTGTACGCTCCCGAGAGTACCTATTATCACTGATACTACCTTGACTTCATCTTCAACACCTTCTGCGGCTCATTTGACAAATTCTGGTATTTTTTTTTGCTTTTCTGACTCTTCCATTTTTACTCTGTGGTCGGTGACAGTCATGTCTATGATTTGCCGGCTTTCTACATTTCTTTCCCCGATAATTAGGTCTGATCTTGTCACTTGGATGGGGTGGTCAGTTTGGATCTTAAAATCACAAAGTAATGGGTAATTTCTATTCTCAAGGACTGAATCCGATTTGTGCTGGTATTACTTTCCTGTGTGGTTGATTCTCATTCATTTGCACAGTTCCCAGTGTATTGCTGTTGCTATTCTATCGTATCTATGTTTATATTCCTCCTGGCTAGTTGACTACTTTCGCTAATCACGTGGTTTACAGTCTCATTTCTCTACCGACAGAGGCGGCATTTGCTGTTTGTCTGTTTTCCGTCGATTTTTGGTATTATTATTATTATTATTATTATTATTATTATTATTATTATTATTATTTGGAATCTCACACCAGTTGCCTGGTGGTAACCGCTAGAGTTTGAGTGACAGCAAGTCTCCTCAAGTCTCCAGCCCTCCTCTCCTAGTACTAATAGGTCGCAGTAATTCTACGATTTACAGTTTCACACCGGTTGCCCAGTGGTTATCGCTGAAGGCTGAGTGACAATAAGTCTCCTCAGGTCTTCAGCTAACGTCTCCTCTCTCTTTCGCATATCATGACAGAGCTACGATTCGTTGCAGTCCTTATATCTCTAGCACCTTCCTCAGTATCCGTGCAGTTCCCAGCAGTGCTGTGGTCTGTACGGTCTCTATCCTCCTCCTAATCCCGATCTCCTCCAGTCTCTCCCTCAGCGTTTTGGGGACAGTTCCTAGTGCTCCCACTATGACCGGTACTACCCTGGTTTTCATGTTCCACATTTTCTTTAACTCCCTTGCCAAGTCCTGGTATTTTTCCCTTTTATCACCCTCCTTCTTTTTTACTCTATGGTCTGCAGGTACAGCAACGTCTACTATTTGGCAGGCCTTCCTTTTTTTGTCTACTATTACTAAGTCCGGCCTTCTTGCCTGGATGAGGTGGTCAGTTTGGATGTCAAAGTCCCACAGTAGTTTGTGGTTGTCATTCTCCAAAACTGCCTCTGGCTTGTGCTGGTACCACTTTTCCCCATGGTTGAATCCCATTTGTTTACTTAGTTCCCAGTGTATCATCGTTGCTACTCTATCGTGTCTATGCTTATACTCCTTCTGGGCGAGTTGGCTACATTCACTAGTTATGTGGTTTACTGTCTCATCTCTTTCACCGCACATGCGGCATTTGCTGTTTGTCTGTGTTCTGTCGATTTTTGCTTTTATGTAGTTTGTCCTTATGCTTTTGTTTTGGGCTGCCATGATGAGCGATTCTGTTTCTCTCTTAAGGTTTCCCTTTCGTAACCACGTCCATGATTTCTCGTCTGCTATATCTTTTATCTGTCTTTTAAACTCGCCGTACAATTTTTTCCCTTCCCATTTTTCTTTTCTAGTTTGCTGTACTGTTCCATTGTTTTCTACTTTATTGTTTGTTGCACTATCCCTCGCGCTCTTTATGATTTCTTCACTATTTGTTTGCACATATCTATCTAGGACTACTTTAGCTCTCTGGACACAATCTTCTATGCTGATGAGCCCCCTACCACCTTCTTTACTCTTAACGTATAGCCTATCTGTATCATCCCTAGGGTGTAATGCTTTATGCATCGTCATAAGTTTCCTTGTTCGCCTATCCATTGATTGGAGCTCTTCCTTTGTCCATCCTAGGAATGGTCCTGTATACCTAACTACTGACACAGCCCAGGTGTTCATTCCTTTTATTAGATTTCTGCTATTTAATTTGGTTTCTAATATTTTCCTTATCCTTCTGAGGTATTCTCTCTTAATTTTCTCCTTCATCTCTTCCCGTTTTATCGTGTCACATTCAAGGACACCTAGGTACTTGTATCGGTCTTGTGCGGTCAATGCCCTAATCTTGTTGTTGTCCGGAAGTTCAATTCCCTCAGTCATTGAAAGCCTTCCTTTATGCATCACCATGATTGCGCATTTTTCTATCCCAAACTCCATTCCTATGTCCTCACTATATTCCCTTACTTCGTTGAACAGAGTCTCAAGCTCTCCCCTGTTTTTTGCAAACAATTTAATATCGTCCATGTACATTAAGTGGTTGACCTTTCCTTTTGTTTTAGAGAAGTGGTATCCTTTGCTGTTTTTCAGGATTCTGTTAAGCGGTATCATTGTTAGAACAAATAATAGTGGGGACAACGAGTCTCCTTGGAAGATTCCCCTTTTTATCCCTACCTCGGCTAGTTTGTCCCCTGCGGCTGTCAAATCTACTTTCCAGTCTTCCATTGAATTACCAATGAATTTAACCACCGGTTCGCTAATTTTTAACATTCTAAGGCATTCGAGTATCCAGCTATGTGGAATCATATCGTATGCCTTTTTGTAATCTATCCATCCCATTGCGATATTCTTTCTCCTTTTCCTTACTTCTTTTAAGATCATCTGGTCTATGTAGAGTAAATCGTTTGACCCTTTGGTTCCTATCCTACACCCTTTCTGTTCTTCTGGTAGTAGCCCCCTTCTATCCATTGACATGTATATTCTCTCTGCTATTTGCCCGGTCAGGATTTTCCACATAAGCGGTAGGCAAGTGATTGGTCTATAGTTGCTTGCTATGTTCCCCCTTTCCCCGGTCTTTTTGGATGAGGGTGGTTCTGCCTTTAGTCATCCATTCTGGTGCTTTGCCTTCATTTAGACAATTTTGGAGTAGGTGAGTGAGTCTGCCGTGTAACGTGGTGAACTTTTTGAACCAATACCCATGGATCCCGTCGGGACCCGGTGCTTTCCAGTTGGCTACTTTCCAAAGAGTATGTTTCAATGTGGTTTCATTCAGTACTATTGGTTCTCCCTTGTCTATATCTTCTAGTTCTTTTCTCATGTTTCCTAACCATTGCGGTGTTACATTGTGTCTTTTTGGGTGCCCCCATATGCTATTCCAATAGTTCTTGGCCTCTGTGGCATCTGGTTTTATGTCCTGCCTTCTTTCCCTATTTAAATCTTGGTAAAACTTTTTCTCATTGTTTTGGAATGTGCGGTTTTGTGTGTATTGGGCCGTTCTTAGTCTGTATCTTTTAAGTCTTGCCTCTTTAGCTAGTCTTTTCTGGTGTAACTCTTCGACTACGGTTGCGATGCCTTTTTGCGCTACCTTATATTTGTTATAAAGTCTTACTCGTGGTCTGTCTGTGTGTGGTGTATTTCTAAGCAGTACTTCGTCTCTCTGTAGTTGGGAGATCTGCCTTTGTAACCTTCTCTCCCAGTTGGGTTTCCCTTCCCTATTATTGCTTAGGTTCCTATCTTGTGTTGTGAAGCTTTGTGCTACCATTTTCGCCCCTGCGTAAATTAGGTTGTTGAGTTCTAGGAGGGTGTCTGCTTCTATGTGCTGTAAGAGGCAGTTGACCTGTTCGGTCACTTCTCCGACTTTCTTTCTGTCTTTGTCTCTTAGGGAGGGGAGTGTTGTTTTCTCTCCTCGCATGATCTCTTTCAAAGCTTGTATTTTGGTTTTCTCTTCTTCCGTTGGTGCCTCGTCATCACCCTCTGGTGCGTAGCTTACTGTGGGGGTCTCATGGGGGATTATTCTATTATTATTATTATTATTATTATTATTATTATTATTATTATTATTATTATTATTATTATTATTATTATCCCTGGTTATCACTGACTTAACGTAACATTGTCTTGCCTTCCATCCCAGTACGACATCAACTCGATTTTAACAGTTCAAAATTTCTCCTGATTATATTTGATTTTTGAGACTTTTTTGCAAGTATTTGATGATAATGACCTTGGTGATCAGTTTCAAGAGAAATATTTTCATTGCATTTGTTACGGCTTCTAATGCCCCAGAAACGATTGATACGAACTTAACAGATTTTTCTTCATAATTTTTACAGTTTATCTTCGAGTCTTGGTAATTTTCATTTTTTTTTCCTTTTCTTTTCCGTCCAATATTCATGTCTGTTGAGTATGGGACATCGATCAATATAGCCTGATAGTGTTCTTTAATTATAATGACAATGTCTGGCCTTCTAGCTGTAATTTTTCTGTCAATGATGGTCATAAAGTCATAAATTAATTGGAACTTTTCATTCTTTATTGCCATTCCAGGTTCACTCACCTATTATTAGAATCATTATTATTATTATTGTTATTATTATTATCATCATTATTATTGTTATCATTATTATCATTATAATTATCATCATTATTATTTTTGTTATCATTATTTTTGTTATTATAATTAAGATTATTATTATTATTATTATTACGACCACTATTAATACTACTACTACTACTACTACTACTATTATGATCATCATCATCATCATGAAACAATCTCTGCTCTCGAAGTTATTGTACTTCTTTTAATCTAGCATTGATCTTGAATGCTTTGGCAATAGAAATGAAATTGGTGTGATTTAGAAAAATCCTCCATCGGGAAATGACGTCGGTATAGTAGTACAGGCAGATGGTTTTGTCTTTTGGTAGGCGTGGTTGGGATGAGGAATATAGGAATAGAACGGATAGAGAAAGCGAATTGATGAATTAAAAGACTTTCGTAAAACCTGTAGAATACAAGCAGATCATGACTGGTAGAATGAATCAAGGAACAGGAAGAGAGGAAGTCAAAAGGAAGGGAAGGAGACGGTCGGCAGAACACATCTCAGATCGGAAAAAGGTTGTGGTAGTGAGAAAGAAAACGGAAAAAGCAGAGAAGGAAAATAAAAGGCAGGAATGAAACAGGGGAGAAATGAGGAGGACGTAAAGAAGAGATGAAGAAAAAAACGACTGGATTCAAAAGGAAGCGAGGGAAAAGAGACGGTGGAAACTAGACTTGAAGGAAAGAATTTTAAAAAAGACAAGATGTGGTAAAAATGAAGCAGGTTCAGGAAAATCGAACTAAAAAAAGAAAAAAAAAGGAAATGTTTTTGAAGCAATTTGAAATAGTTGGTAACCTGGTCCATTGTGTGGAGAATAGGCTAAAATCCGTGCTGGAATGAGAGGAGTTACTTAGTATTGTCTACCTCCTTCAAAGTTGAGTGTGCTGGAATATATAAGACACGTTCAGAACAAATCTCTCCATTTTACGCTGTTGTTCATTCTGGCATGTTAGTAGCATCATTCAGTGAAGAGATTGTCCGTAGAAGGTAATTCTACGAATCTATCTATCTATCCACATAAATGCATATATGTGTGTGTGCATATGTGCATACACATTGAGTTTAATTCGGACTCAAAGGGATGAGAAATTAGAATACTAGAATTATTGAGGATAAATTATCAAATAAAACAGCTTTACGCCGATCCATAAATAAATAACTATATATATATATATATATATTTACTTTCTTTTCATGGAATAACAATTAGGATTACGTCGCAGAAATTCTTAACACTCCATGTCTGATCAACACACATCAAAACGGCTTAAGACGATTCGAGACTTTGAATAAACTTAAAATAAAGATACTTTAATTATTAAAAACAAAATTACCAAATAAAAAAGATCTAGGCTCCTCAGGACCGATCCATACATAAATAACCCCGTCATATCAGGCAGGTATGTGCTCGTATATATATATATATATATATATATATATATATATATAGATATATATATATATATATATATATATATATATATATATATATAGATATATATATATATATATATATTGAAAAACAGTAGCCAATCATAAGTAAAAAAATAACATCATAATGACAGAATGACTGAACGAACAGTGTAAGCCGATTATCTGCAAATGGCGAACTGCCATTCAACTCGGCTGTTGACTGATATATTTATCACAGCCAAATGCGATAGTGATGCCAGAGATTATTATGAAGGGACATTAAGTAAATCGCCTCCTTTGAAGCAGGTCTTATTTTAAACACTCGGCAATTAATCTACCCCGAATTAGATTCAAATTTCGGACAGAATCACTTCAAGTCTAAAACTTTGCCAACATCTATATATTGATTGCATCCATATATATATATATATATATATATATATATATATATATATATATATATATATATATATATATATATGCATATAAGTGAATGCTGCATTTATAAACATAGACACAAAGGGGCACCCCTAAACACAAACACACACATGCACAGTCTGTTCGGTTATTTACACATGGCTGGGGTGGGTAGGAAAAGATGAGTTTATACTTTTCTAAGATCATTAAAATAGAGCTAAGACGAAATATTTCAGACCTAGCCTTGAATCGGTTGGCCGACTCTATTTTTCAAGTTGTTAAACGCTTGGCCACTGACAGCCCTCTTCTTTTCGTAGAAGATCACCCTGGATAAGTGGACAGATTGGAATAAATCTTATCATGGAAGTAATTGTCACAAATTAGTAGATGATGTGGACTCACAACGAGGAGAAAGGATAGCAGATGGCTTAAAAAGTGGACTCATTCATGACCATGTGATAGTAAACGCAGTAGGAAAAGACCATTCATAACTTTGAAAATTGAGATAATAAGGTATGCTGACGAGAAGTGGTGGAGTTTACCACAGTCACGTTGGGCAGGGATGTAGCTTCCAAAAGCTTTCAAGCAATGTACTTCTGATACTAGTTGCTGTTGTTGATGATGATATTAATGATGATGGTATTTTATGTCTAATGTATTTGCTTGTGTTGGTGAAATGAATAATGTGTTTTGATTTAATAACACTGCGATTTTTTTACTCTTTTTCTTCTCTCTCGTTCCAGGTAAGTACTTGCAACCAGGCTACTCTGTTATTTCTAGGCAATGTTCCAAAACACTTGATTTTGACATCTCCAAGAATATCGCTGGGGAAACTCTTGCTGTTTTTTCTTGTTTCTTTTTTCGGTACGGTAAGTCTATTTCGGATATTAAAATCCTTCTTTTTCAGAAACTTCGTTCGATTTAATAACTACAGCAGACATCTCAATTTCCTGGCACTGAGTCTACTGTTTCGTTTTTTTAAATTCCTTTCTAGTTTTTGTTCGAGAGATTTGAATCCAAAAAAAAATACGTTATTCCCTTCTGTTGGAGAGGGGAAAAAATCCCAAGTCTATTGAAAGTTCGTTTTCTGTTCACTTTTTACAGTAAAATGCAAACCTTTCCAAATGTTCTGCAGCAACACTCACCAATAAACGCGCTTGAGGGAAAAAAAGATTTTTTTTCACTCATGAATTTTTACTACTTTTTACGTAGAGCTTTTAATACTGGTGATTATGAATTTCGCTATACTTCAAGTTGCAAAGAACTTTGCTAATATACTTTATATTTCGATTCTTTATTCTTGAACATAAATCTTCCATTTCCCCACTAAAAACAGAAACCATTAATTTGATTGATGGTGTGTATCAAGGCGACCCCTCCCTAGAAAAAAAAACACGATTTATTAAAACTCTCTCAAACGAGAAAAATAACCTGCTGACTGTAGGAAGACACATTGGTTGCTTTTTGCTTGTCCAAGGTAAAGCTAACGTCGATAATTTTAAGATACGGAAGCCTACAATGAGATGTAAATCCGAGAAAAAATTGCATTTATCCCTTTTATTGTAACTCATCCAGTCAAATAAAGGTTTTTCTTTGGAGTGTTTCAGCAAAATTTCTCACAATAAAATACAAACCTCTCCAAACATTCTGCAGTGCAGCTCTTCTATAAACCTGTCAGTTATTTTTTACCCATTAACTGTGACAGTTAGTGAAGAGTAACAATTATTAATTGGATGATTCAAACAAAGCGCTTTCCATTGCATGATAACCCATGGCAAGGTATCTATTACAACTGAATTTTCCGTCATACACAATTAATCCGTTCGATATTGCTGATTGTCAATGTTTTCTGTGGTTTTTGGAAAAGATTTTAAATTGAAGTGAATTTTGTGAATCTACATTATATTTCGATTTTTATTTGTGGGCATGAATCTTCCATTCTTTTCCCCTAAAAACAAAAAACATTGATTTGATCGACGGTGTGGGTCAAGGTAAGCAAAAGAAATAATTAATTACAACTCTCTCAAAAGAGAGAAAGACTATGTTGTGGTTGAGAAGAAATGTACAGTTCTTATCATAAGTCCCCACCAACAGGTAATGTCGATAAATTTAAATACAGAAGTTAAAAAAGAGATTTGAATCCAACAGAAATGTCGTCATTTCCTCCTGTTGCACCTTTTACAGAAGTTCCCGACTAGTCTTGCCATTGGCCGTACCATATAAAAAAGGAGTATTTGATACGTAAAAGGCCTGATTACTTTTTATGCATTGCTTGTCACTTATTACCCGTGGTAGGGAAGGGTATGAAAAGTGCAAGATTTCTATTTCAAAAACTACAAGCTATTCATAGCAAGATAAAAGCCCTGACTGTTGGATAGAAATAATTTGCCATCGATCACAATAAAAGCGAGGTTCTATTGAATCAGCCATAGTACTGTCATTTGCAGTTAATACTTTTAATATTTGTATCTATCAATTTGTCCGTGGTGTTGTCAAAGGAATCCAAATTTCGGTTAACTTTTCCAGTTGTGTCTATAGTTCCGAGAAAGGTCGATATTATCCAAAGAGTTTTTCGTCTGACAACTGAACCCATTTTCGTTATTCGCCCTGCATTTCGGCTAATCAGTTTTACGGCCTTCTTGGAGTGTATTATCCAAATGTGATTGTGGTAAACACATTTGCCCCATGCTGATAGTAAACAGAATTCCAATTTTAGCCACTCAGTTTTCATTCATTGTAAGGCTTGTATTTACATCCCTTGTCTCCGTTCAGTTGTGGAAGCCACATTGATTGAACTCTGCACTTGTCTGACGAATACAATCAGTCGACTTGTCAACATGGAAATAATACAGATCTAAAATTTTGTTTACTACCATGTAATTTGAATAGGGAAAACAAAAGCTTTGATAAAGATTTGAGAAGGAAAAATTAAGTATAAGACGGTGAACAAAGTTTTTTCAACAATGTATTCACATCTATTGGATTTTGACATCCCTATCTACTTATTCAACTGCCTTCAAGGGCGATAAGTGTTAGCATCTTCCTCTATGTGCCATTATACCATTAAAATTCCCCAATCGTTGACGCTATCCCTCGTGGTGAAAATACAGCTACTTGTTACATGCTGGTTAGCTAAGTAATTTAAAACTGTTAATGAGCAAGACTGCAATTGACAAGCCGACCCAACAACTAATTCCTGCAAAAACAAAAAGTTCCCCAACTTTTGTTCGACGTCCCAGCACGTGCCTCATCACCTAATCAAAAGGATGCCCCCCATACTCTATACTTTTGATGCGTTACAGTTACAGTTACTCATAAATATCTCTTTCTTTCTTCAAGAAACATTAAAATGAGTAATTGATCGTGTGTCCCAGAACAATGAATAAAACTTTCTCAAGCAAGAAGAGTAACCTACTGAAATAACACATGGTCTTTTTGTTGTTCCCCAGTAATAGTTATACTTTGATGTAGGCAGGGTCTCTGCCTCGTTGCATATAGTATCAATGACTGTTGTGATATCCATGAAACCTTAAAAAAGTTTTGATTAAGAAAAAATGCCGTCATTTCCATCAGTTGGAAAATATCCACTCTATCAAAAGTCATTTTTTCCTATATTTTTCAACACTTTTCCAGTAAATTAACATTTTTTCATATGCCCTTCAAGAGGTCTCACCTCTAACCTTATCAGAGGAAGAAATTGGCATAAGAAGATTCCTTCGAATGCATAACCTTTTTTTGCTTTTAAAGCAGGGTTTCCAACCTATTAGCTAGGGTATGCGGCAAAGAGTAATAGTCATCAATCGTCAAAAAATCTTGTCTATTGCAAAATAATCTATTGCAAATAGTCTTCTGTAAGGTGAAAATGAAACCTCACCCTCAGATAGAAATGAATTGTCATCAATCACAATAGAATGGATATTTTATTGAGTTAGCCATCGCTGGTATATAATTGGTTTGATATAGATATATTTGATGTACGCGATAATTGATCCTCCTGTTATGTTTAAGGAGGAACTTTAATGCTGGACAATTTTGGTAATCTACTGTATATTTTGATTCTTTATTTTTAAACATAAATTTTCCTATCGTCTCCTGTCGAATGGGGAAAAATCGATTTGAACTATGGAGAGGAAGAAAAGTATAAATTATTAAAACTTTTTTTCAATCGAGAAAAAAAACTGATTTCCCTCAAACGAACATCTTTGAAAGTCGTACATTGAATAGGTTTCCGATTACTCTTAACTTCTCAGGTTCTACCAATAATCTTTTATGCTGGGCGGATGGATTCTTTTTTTGTAAAATATTCTGTATTCAATTAGTTGGATGATCAATATCAGCCAAGGCAGGGATGTTGGTCAGAATAACTCATAGTCTAGAATAAACGGAGAGGATTTTTTTGAAAGCCATATTCCAAAATTCTGACTTTCTTTGGGCTAGCAACTATCACAAAATACGCCAATACCTTAATCACAATTTTTATCCATGTACACACAGTGCAGAGCTTAGGTCTGCATTGTGTTTTTTGTAGCATGTAGGACAAACCGGGGCACAGTGAATCATGCAGCACATCGGATCATTATCATTTGTTCTTTAAATTGATATAAACAGCTACTCCCTCCTCTTCTCAACACATCCACCATCTGTTATTCGTGGGAAACTTTGTTGTTGAACTTTGCTGCACTATCTGCTTTCAATCCAAAAGTAATATTTACAAATACCATTACTTCCACGATTTATTGAATATATCATATGGAAATTCAAAATTGAAGAAACACAAGTTGAAGTTGATTATGTTGATGCTGGCATTTCTAGTTGATGGTTACTAGAACAGACCATTTGCAGAAGAAACAAAATGTTTTTGATAGAAATATAAAGTAGCTAAAGCACTCAATTATATTGAGAGAAGTCTGCTGAGAAATGATGTGTTGATTATGACAGATGAAAAAAGAAGATAATTTGATCTTATAACTGGTGAGATATCGCTCAGTCCTGAGTAAAAAGTTGTAGTGTTTGTGTTTTACATTTTTTTACCCATCATTGTCATCATCAGTAGCGTCCGTCGTTGGACATGAACCTTCCCAAAGACTCGCAAATCTTCTTCATCTTGAGCCAGTATCATCTAAATATATCTACTTAGTCACACAATCTTACTTTCTACCTGCCACACTTTTTCACAAAAGGTATCTTGGGATCCATGTTGTGAGTCGTGATGTCCATCAGTCATCTGACATTCTTGCAACATGGCCAGCCCATTGACATTTGATTTTTTTAAGAGTTGCCATGATATTACAGACTCCTGTCCTCTCTCTAATATGTTGTCTTATGATCTTTATGTGTAAAGTTGAGCATGATTCTCCCATGTGCATGCTGCAGAATTTGTTGTTTGAGGGTCATTCTTTTGGTTTGATACCATTTTCTGCTCCATGAATGATTATCTTGAAGTTGCATCGGTTGCATTGCCTTATTATAACTAGATGTAGTGATATACTTTCTCCAGAGCACTTCGTTATCAATTTTGATTTCTGTGATTTCGTCTTCAAATTGTATGCTAAAATGACATTTTTTTTGTTCAAATTCATGTGGAGGTAAAATTTCTTGTTTTCTTCATTTAGTGCGTCTGTTTATTATCTGAAGACCACGAACCTTCTTAGCAAAGATGACAATATTGTTGGCAAATCTGAAATTGTTTAATAATTCGCTGTCTTTTCTGATATCACTGTGTTCCAAGTCTTAGTTTCAGAAGATCATCCCAAAGCTGGCTGTAAAGAGTTTAGGTGAGCTGTTATCACCTAATCCCGCTTCTTTTTGTAGATGAAAGGACTCAGAGTCTTTAGGAAGCCCGGTGAAGGATTTGCTGAGTCGGTAGATATGCTGCAGTACTCTGATATTGAGAGTTGATTCAGGTGAACGATTGTTTCATCGACTGCAAAACGAAGTTAAAAAGTGATCTATGTATTTGATCATGTAGTTTTTATATGTTCGATAGTTTGTTTATCTACATTATATCTCCAAACGTACCGATTGAATTTTGAAGATTTTTCTCGTGGAAAGGTAGGCAATAGGACACAGAACACGTGATAACATTTAAGAGCAGATCCAAATACCTCCCCTGTATCGTAACTATATGTTGAAACTATATAATACAGCCTATATTGTATTTATGTGACCAAGTATTCTCAATTAATTCTCAAAAATAAGACAATAAACAGAAATGGAGAGTAGAATAAAAAAGAAACGGCTTAATCCTGGAACGGATCTACACAAAATCACTTCCTCTTCATTGTAGTTATACGTCTGCTCGACATTCTTAATCAATTTCAATGGACACAATATCTGTTTGAATTCTTGAGTGGATCCATGTAAACCCTGGCAGTGGTATTGACAGACATTTGCGTTCTCTGTGTGATCTCTAGTTGTTTTTCCCGTTTTATGCATAATGAAGCTGACAATGAATTCACTTTGGCTCCTTGAGAAATAAAAGAATGTATGGCTGTACCCAGGGGTCACACATTATAAGAGAATAACATAATTCACTAATTTTTCTCCGTGAGAAGTAGGGGGCATATTATATTCGAGATTGCATTATACCTGAGTAAATAAAATACACTGTACCATGCACTTTTCTTCCATGAGAAATCTTCTACTCAGAGTGAAAACAAAGAAAAATTGACACAATGTCTACTATGACTGTTTTTGAGGGCACCATTATTGTTTTTGTTAGAAACAAAGACAGGTTGACTAACCTTGTTAGCTTGACAATTTTGATTCAATTAATGCCGGCAGTTGTATAAAAAGATGTCTGGTTGTACTTTTTGATTAGTGTCAGTTGTTCAGTGTGAAGCAACTCAATTAGGAAGAAATAGTATTACAAATGGATTCAAAGTGGACTGGCCTCTCTCTGATTCACTATCCGTCTCTGTCTTATGCTGCCATCGCATATGCATTCATTTAAAAAGAAATACATATTGATGTGACTATCATCATCACGAAAACAATGTGCTGAAGAATCCGACTATATTGAGATATGTTTGTTTCAAAATACAAGATGTTCATAAATTATCTCTAGGCATTTCAAAATCTACTAAAAATGCAAATAGTTACAGCTCAGGTTATTCACTCAATGGGAACGTCTTTTGATTTTATGATTAAGTTATTTCTCTCACCTTCGTTGAATGGTTATCCCTAGGTAGTCTGAGCTTACAAAGAATAAGCATGAACTCTGCTAAACATGAACTTAGGGACCGATTGAGCACATACCTACATTGTAAATACCCCTCCTCATTTGTGAGCCTTTTCGAAGGTGGCTTAAATGAAAAATATTCCTTCAGACGTAATAGAGAGTAAATATTTAAACTTTCAGCCCCGTAGCTCCGATGGTGCGTCCAAAAACGGTGATACATGCAAACATACATTTAGAGCCAGGCAGCTAAACTGGCTAAAAAAATGAAGAAACCTATGATAACAGTTCTTGTGTTGGTTGCAGAATGTAGACTCAAAAAATAAAAGTTTTTTTTCACAAACATTTGTATTCTTCTACGTCGGCACTTCCAGTTACACGGATCACATATAATTGACATTCAATCGACAGTCTGGCATACCGGAGCATTCCTCATCGAAGGTGGATATAAAAAATTGGGGGCTTTGAACCCCATCATAAGGAATCCATAGAAGTTATATCAGGTGACCGATAAATCAGTCAACCCCTTCCAATCATCCGGACATGGAAGAATCTGATAAACCATATTATTTTGCTTTTGTTTTGTAACAAATACAAAATGATTAGGTTGTTATTTGTATATTGATAGATTTTCAGAATTGTACTGATAACTCACAGATACTCTGTAATTTATGAAAATGTGTAAACTGACATGGTTTGCACCAAATTCTGACTAATACTCTCGAGAAAGGCATGAATCAATCGTCCCTCTCTTGACGTGACAGTGGTAGGCCTATCATCCACCCCATGTCTAAATCCAGGGAGGGAATTCTATCCCTTCAAGGACCTGGTAAGTTGGAAGTAGTCCGTAGTAAATTGTTCATGTGAAATACTGGTTGAAGTAGAATGAGTCTGTAGAAGAATTTTCTTACATAGATATACGTTGAAAAGTGTGTGTAGCTAATAGGTTGAGAGCTCGGGGAATGGATCTGGCTAGTCAGTGTTCAAACCCAGTAGATCTGGAGAGCTCGAATTTTGGATGTTGACTCCTGATTACGTCTACACAGAACACTTTTTCTATTCAAAATTACCGAAAAAATACCACACAAAATAGGTTGTAAATGTGGGGTTTGATTTACAATAGTAATTTATGCTATACTGATCTTTATGATTTGGTCACGTCTGTTTTTAGTTTTTGGTTGTTTTTTTTTATATAGATTTTTATTGATCTCTGGCCAACAAAGGGCGAGAGAATTATTTTATCGATCGATCACTCATTTTTTCTACTTGTAAATCGATTTCTCCAACATTGCATGCTGTCAAAATACGTTGATTTCGTGTCAGTTTCTATTCAGTAACCAAATTCATCTTTAAAAGAGGTTTCCACATATTTTGTTAATAATTACATACGTAGTTGTTTCCTTTATGATCAATCACTTATTGATTTTCACTTTGAACTTCACAGATCAAAGCATTTCAGTTCTTCTAAAAATTATTTAATTATTTAATTGATGCATTAAGTTGATTAGTCTGTCAGTAAACATGAAAATAATCATCACAACTTCTGCTAATGATTGTTTTGATCAGACAAAAAACTTTTGCTTAATAATTTGGTTATGTCAAGTTTGTTTATTTTTGATTTTTTACTTATCTAAGGTTCTATAACTACAGTTTCAGTTACTTGTAGTCATCACAGGAAATGAACAATCCATAACTTTTACTTATCAATGGTCCCAAAATGCATTTAAATATGTTAAAAACAAGCAAGAAAGAAGTCAAAATCACTAAGGTTTACGGTAAGAGCAAATCTCCCATCCGTTGAATGACTTTTATCATTTCAATATTTGGTATTAGCTGTCTCATTTCATGTTTAATAATTATTGCTGATATCTTCTTGCACCAAATAATTGTATTAAATTCACATAGGTATTAATGCATGGAAAACAGACGTATAAATGAGGTTCAATTCTATTTGTAATTTCAGTCACCCACGGCGGGGGGGGGGGTTCGAGCACTTATACCGTAGATGAATAGTTATATTGTATCCACAACTTGTTAAATCAGAATGCAATTATTTTGATAGTTTTGGAGATAGTTTTACTCAATATCCGAACTCAACAGCTCAAAACATCTGATGCCACTATGCTAAAATAAAGCAAATTTGGTGGTGAAAATGGAAAATAATAGTAGATGATATATTCACAAATTAACAAACATCCACGGTTGTGAATGAAAAAGACCAAATTTTAGTCGGCGAGATATCTATCAAAAGAGTTAATCCAGTTTTAAAACACTTTTACTGAGTATTTCATGCTATGATAATAATACTACTTGGAATTTACAGTAACCTCTGAAATTCAAGTTATTCTAATTTTCAAGCATGGTAATCTAGTAAGACTCCTAAACTCCATTCACCCTGAAATACCTCGGTTTTAGGCTTCTGCTGAGTTAGTTCCATTCGTGAGTTACTCCGTTTTGTGACGTGCATTTGGTTTATTCTATTTTTGTACGACTCAATTGTGAGCCATTAAATTCCCTTCGACCTTCACATTGAACTTCTGAATCGCTTCCCGATATCTTTCAATTGCCCCGTTGTGGTGTGTGGACCCCATGTTTAAAATCCCCTGATTACATGGACAGACTTACTGACGTTAAAGCAAAAGCTTCAGATCTATTTTTTCCATGAATAATACATGAGTATGTGGATATGTACGTATGTGAATGTGTGTGTGTGTGTGTGTGTGTGTGTGTGTGTGTGTGTGTGTGTGTGTGTGTGTGTGTGTGCTTGCTTATATTAAGCCCCTAAAAAGACAGGAAGCCTTTGATTACGCGTGATAGGGAATTATTTCCTAACTTGAATCATCATCTTCCGAATAGCTTGTTTGTGATTGCCTGAATAACCGTCTAAAAATGCTCAGGCCTTCTGTAATTATGGACGTTCTTGTATCCACTAATTAGAGATAACCGAACTTATATACGGAAGTTCAAAACGTCAGAATTGAAACTAATATAATAGTCATTGTCCTTAACGAGTAAACAAATCCTGTACTAAATCAGTGGGTCCCAATCTTTATAGTAGAGAACTGAGAAATATGGATATTCTATAAAATTATGGATATATATATATATATATATATATATATATATATATATATATATATATATATATATATATATATATATATATTGTACAACCATTAGGCATTGAAACATTTTGAATGCATATTTGAGTTCATAAGTACTAGAATAAATCATTATGTGAACTTGAATAAATATCTAATGATCTCAATTTTTGCCATGTGATCACATCAATGAACAAAGGGGAAGACCATCAGAAAATGGAAATGTTGAAGAAGAGGAACCAAAGAACCAAATGACATACCGTGCGTGGATCAGAAAAGGTTGCAATGCGACTGATTCACTATACACACGGCAGAGTAAGAACAGTCTCACACTGGTAACTGTGCAAATGACTTCAGTTCGACCATTGAAATATGCGAGCAGAAATTTCAAGAAGAAGAATATGATATGATCTATTATCTTTAGATCCAGTAGCACCCCTTCCACCAGCTGAAACTTCCTGATCATAGACATAGTCGAGTCAGCAAACCACAAAGTGAAGAAAAACAAGAGCAAACGTTTAGATAAATAACAGGACCTCACGTGTGAGAGATCGAAAATTGCGTTACTTTGCCCTTGATAATTAGAGCACTTTTAACTATTCCAAAAACATCTGAATCAACAGAAAATTGAAAGTTTGCAGATGGATTCAAACTTTTTTGTGGTACAAAGTTAGCAGGGCTTATTGAAAAATGCACTGGAAATGTGAAAAATCTTGCTGTCACTTAATCTCCTGAGATAACAAGTGAACCTCTGGAGCAAAAATGCAAATGTAAGAGTATGATTATTATATATTATACCATTTTTTCCTTCTATTTTCACTTCATCTCATTTGTTGTTACTAAAGCAAGACATCAGCTGGCATCAACAGTTCACGTGTTCGATTCTCACTGGAAACGTATTGTTCATCCGAGTCCGGGTCCTCGATGTTAAGTATTTTACTCACTGTAAACTTCGGTAAAAAGCAACAAAGATGGAAATGAAGGTTGTTGTTAATGATAAACCACATAACTAGTGAATGAAGTCAACTTGTCCAGAAGGAGTATAAGCACAGACACGATAGAGTAGCAACGATGATATACTGGGAACTGAGTGAAAGAATGGGATTCAACCATGCAGAAAAGTGGTATCGGCACGAACCGGAGGCAGCCTTGGAGAATGGCAAATTACTCTGGGACTTTGACATCAAAGCCAGCCACCTCATCCAGGCATAAAGACTGGACTTGGTAATCGTTGAAAAGAAGAGGGAGACCTACCAAATAATACACGTGGCTGTACCTGCAGACCATTCAGTAAAGAGGAAGGAGAGTGAAAAACGGGGAAAATACTAGGACCTAGCAAGAGAACTGAGGAAGATGTGAAACATGAAAGCCAGGGTAGTGCCAGTCATTGTGAGGGTGAGGGTGAGACTGGAGGAGATCAGGATAGAGGGAAGGATTGACACTCTACAGACCACAGCACTGCTAGGAACTGCGTGGATAGTGAGGAAAGTGCTAGAAATATAAAGACTGCAACACTAATTGTTAACAGTGACCTAACAAAAGATGGGGAATGAAAGCGGGAATGAGAACCACAGCACTGGCATGATAGGCGAAGGAGAGAAATGATGTTGGCTGAAGACTTGAGGAGACTTATTGTCACTCAGCCTTCAGCAATGACCACTGGGCAACCGGTGTGAAACTGTAAACCGTAGTATTACTGTGGCCTATGAGAACTAGGAGAGAAGGGCTGGAGACTTGAGGAGACTTGCTGTCACTCAAACTCCAGCGATTACCACCAGGCAACTGGTGTGAGATTGCAAATAATGATAATGATAATGATAATGATGAATAATCATATAGTAATATAATCTAATAAAAAAGAATCGGATGATCTAATACATACTTGTAAAAGGAAGAGTAGTTATGTTCGTCTCCTCTCCCAAACCGATGCACTTGAGCCAGAGGTATAGAAATGAAGTTGTGCAGAATGCACTCAAAGAATGCAAGAGACACTGGACTCTTACAAAGGTAGTGGAAAGCAATTTCATTTCTGACTGGGAAACTATCTTTATCCTGGGAATCCAATGATGTTTTATTTTCCGGATAGCCCTTCATTGACAAGAGTTCTTGGACATATTTTCCAGTTTGAGCAACGCTGCGAACTTTGAGAGGAGTGATGATAATAAAAAGAAGACTGCTATACAAAATGACAATCAAACATAAAAGTTGAAAAAAAAGAGAAAAAAACAGTATTTGCAAGAAAATGAACACTTGTTCTGCTGTCAGTCAGGAAATAAAAAAAATGGATAAAAAAACAGGCCAAGCTCATTCAGACCAGATGAAAGAGTCAGCTAAAATAGGTTTCGAATGACTTCTAAAAATCGTGAGGCCCTCTGCGGAGAGTCAATGAGAAGGCAGACTTTTCAATTTGATTTCTGGAGATACTGCACGACTTTTCTTTTTCTCTTTCCTCGAATTGTTTTTATTTCTTCCAGAAAGCCAACTTTGATGGGCTATGTTGCCAAACCTCTACAGAACACTGCTGAATGGATACTTGGGCAGAAAGAGAGAGATAGAGGTCACCCTGGGTATACCCGGTGTCAGAACATCAAAGAAAGAAACAGATTGCACTATGAATGTAGAATATGAACGGAAATGGACAGGACAAGTAGAGACTGCTGTGTCATCCAAGTACGGAAGACACGAATCCTCAAGAAGAGGAAGTGGCTAAATCAAAATACAGAGGGAAATAAAAAACTAAATAAAAGTAAGAGCTTGAAAATAGATAGAAGAGAAATCAGTTAGAATGGAAAATGGGATGAAGGAAGAACAAACAGAGAGATTTAATTGAGAATTCTACATGTTCATAATTATGAAGAAAAGAGGAGGTAGTTAGATATGGGAAAAGAAGAGCGTGAAAGATGTTAGACTGAACCTAACAAAGAAATTAAATGGAGGCTAAGAGGAAAAAACATGGGAAGATCTAGACAATTAGAAAACGTCCTGCGAAAATGTCACCAGGACTATCATTGAATGTTCTTTCAGTTTTTAAGCTGGTCCAGCTGGCTAACAGGCTGATTATTTATTTCCGTCTGTATGAATATATCATGTGTACAGGTTGTAACAGATGGAGCTAAAAGGTAGAAAATTCCAATATTTACCCGTAATTACATCGTTTTCCCCTCCTCAAATAGGTTTTTAGGTTGTTCAATTTGCAATATAAATTCATCCCAACTTGATCCTGTTGTTTGCATTATGCTTCTTGTTTGGGGAAATTCAGACTTTCTTCAATCTTAACTGGCCATCAGAAAGCGAGAGCAGTGAGTTATTCATCGATCACTTTTTTCCCGAATTTTTAATTGATCACCTCAAACATGGCATTGTGCAAAAGGGGTCGGCCACGAAACAGTTTTTATAGAGTAACCACCTGAATTTATACGAAGAATGGTTTACAAAGATAATTGGGGATGACTAATTGATGCAATTAAACCAGGACCCATGACTTTCAATGTCGACCTTCAATTGACGGTCTCCCCGGCATACTACCAGCATATTTGACACAGGGTGAATATTTGCATAACTTCTTTTCTTTTATAGATATCAAATATAGGCATATCAATACATGTATATTGGTCAGTTTTGCCTTGGACAATATCGAATCACCAATATCTAAAAGGCCCTCCCTATGACTTTTCCGAGAGGTAACATCGTTTTTGAAAGGGAGGAAAATTTAGTCCCTGGTTGAAACTGACGAAATCGTGATAAGGTAGTTGATAGCGACCCCGAAAGAGCACTTTTCACAATATTCTGAAAAGTGGAAAAGTCGCTGGAATAAGTGCAATAAGCGCCTTTGCCATAGTTTGGTACATTCTAGTAATGATATCCCAAGTGTCACAATCAATTAATGGTTTAAAAGCTTATGATGGTGGACATTATCACTGTAATTGATTCGATCCTTGCTTAGTAAATGTAAATTATTTTCTGCTATAGTATTTACTGTGTATAAATATTTTCTTTAAGACATAGCCAAGTTCAGAATCGTTACAGTAGTAATGGTTAGCACAACAAACTTAACTATTAATACACAAATTGTAAATAAAATTTGATTATTCGACCAAGCACTAGCCATTACATCAGTTGTTTCTTTTTGTGATAAAACACATCATTTTTTGAGTCAATGTTATTCTAAATATCAGTTACATTTTGCAAAACGACAGAGAAAAGTTACAGTTTCAGCCTGAACAGCGCGTTGATAGTCATCAGCAGCTGCGGCAGAAAATTACGTTTTTCAGTAGATCTAGAATGAACTGAGGCCACTGCATATGGTGGGGCATTAGTTCATTATTTGGAGAGCGGCGTGTTTGGAACTTAGGAGACACTATATCTTCATCAACTACTGTAGAACAAAAGATTTCGAAGAAACCTAGGATCTCAAGGAATCTCCAATTTCGCTATCTTACTGAAACAAACATGAAAAAGAGATTCGCCAGTGCCATGAGACTGTCAGTTTCCATCCTTTTCGTATGTCAGCATTTCCGATTGATTGCGTCTTAATAAGATATTTTCTCTTTGTTTCATTTCCTTCCAGCGAATCCGTAGAGATATCATTTTCTCCGATAAATCCTACCTGTCATTTAAGGCTGTCTGCTTTTCAAAACAGCTGCAAGGCAGGGCTGCCAAAATAAATCCGTCAAATGTACCAATATCACATCTGAAAACACACCGAATCTTTCCAAGACGTAACAAATTCACAGTATGTATTCAGATGTATGTATTTAGCAGCGTTCGCTACTGATACCCACATCAGTTACGCAGGATTAGTTGAGACACGGGCCTTTGCTAATAATACCCACATCTGGCTTACCTGGTCCGTCGGAGTTGTTATTCCTCTATACTCAATGTGGTTGCACGGTAGGGCTACTAAAAGGCGTCAATCAAATGAACCAATATCTCTGTGTAAAATGCACAGAAGCTTCTGAAACCGTAAAAAATCGATCAACTACTGTGGGGGTCTCGGTGCTATACCTTGTCTGAATCGTCGTAGCATCCAAATCATCTACCAGTCAAACTTTCGAACATGATCTTTTGGGATACAGGCTGTCTAGTAATCGAGCTCCAGGTCTGCTCATTGCCATTTGAGACCTTGAATCGATTTTATGATATTTTTTGACTCCTGCTCTTCCTATGATATAATGTGAAGTCTAATTATCCCTCCATGCAATGTTGAGCATTGACTTTCTCCTGTGCACATAACATGGTTCTTAGTATGAACATCAATATTTCAGTTAAATCTTATGTTCAAGCTCCATAGGTGACTAACGGGAGTTTCCATCGGTTGAATTCGATTGCATGTCAACTTATGGATTGATTATGAAGAGTAAATACACTTTTATTGAAAGTATAATAGAAATAATGAAATTAATTTTGAATCAAAGTAACATTATAAAAAAAACTACTGCCCTGTTCCATAAATGTTCAAAACATGATTAACATTTCTGCGTGCTGTATTATATTTGAACCAATACCGTAGGTTTTTCTCAAAAAATTGGTCGGTACAAATTTTGACTAATACAAACGTATATATTTCACACGTGAATATAACAGATATATGGGAAGTACTTGTGCTTATTACGTTTATATTGGATGCCAAATAAGGACTTCTGGTCACGCATGTTCGGTAAGGTTGAAGAAAAGTCAAGTAGATTTAAGTTTATTCATCTTCTTCATCATATTTATGTGATGGAGCTGCAAAAAGAGTAACTGTAAAGGAGAGAACATTCGAATTGATATCTTGACAGAGCTTCTTATCTTTTCAATAGTAATCCTGAAAAATGCATTAATCGACCCCAAGCAAGTTATTGATAAAATAGCTGAGCAGATAGCGTATGGAAAGCAACCAGACTAAGAGAAACACATCTCTGATTCCAAATCAGGGAGTAGGAACCACTTTAAGGTGATTTGACGCGTAATTTTACGTCCTTCAACGGCACTTGCAGTCAAGCCAATGCCAAAATGTTCCGCTTTTTGCTCTGGACTACAACAACGAACCTGGAAATTCTGCGGATTGAGGATCTCAAGATTTCAATGTGCTACGCCCAGGTTTCAATTATCTGAAGTGACAGAAAGGAATATATATATATATATATATATATATATATATATATATATATATATATATATATATTGTGTCATCCACAGACAGCTGTATCACAATTCTTCAGTGTGGCTATAGACTATCCGTTATCCCATTCAGTACCACAAAGCAGTATTGAAACGTTCGCTTCAGACCCGAGGACCCTTATCCTACCTCTGCGCAAGGGATCTGGACGGTCAGAAAGGCTGCATTTAATCGATATATTCATTTAGTTTTAAATTTCCCGTCGACCAGAGTGCTCTATTCCTATAGAAAACGTTTGCATAAGCTTACAATGAACCAGTTACCTCAGTTAAAGAGTGCTCAACCCTGAAGAGAGGAGCGTTAATCTATCTATCGATCTATCCATCGAATCTCCTTAGCCCCACGGATCTGTCTTCATTGGTCTGTTTGTATGCATTCCCAGGCGTTCCTGTTCGCGTTCTTTTGGCCCCAACCTTTGAAAAATGAAATAATCCGTCTCTTTACCCATCTGCTAGCTACAGATAAAATAAAAGGGGCAGATTAGACTCAAAAAGTCAACCAGTCTCGGAAAAATCGAGGAGCAGAACCACTTTTAATGCTTTTTAAGTGAGTATGCTCGTACACACCATTTGAAAGTACATCATTTTCTTTAAAAGGTGTTTTGAGGGTATTCGTGATTATTTTGAACCGAAAACGACCAAAACTTTTGCTAGTATTTTATAGATAGTTTTGGATACTTATTATAAATAATTGCTTACAGTACGCCCACTGGCGACAGTGATTCATTCATGCCAGGCGCACACACACACATATACACACACACACACATACACACACACACATATATATATATATATATATACATATGTATATATATATATATACGTATATATATATATATATATAGATAGATATATATATATATAATCAGTATTTTGCTTTTCCTCTACTTAATTCGTATTTCAATGGTCATAAATAATATGAACAGTCTTTGCATATCGCAGCACCAGATTTGATGGTGCAAAAGTAATTTAGCGTTTATCTACTCTTCTCTCGCTGCCTGCAGTTCCAAATCGCCCACCTCTGCGGTGCTGAGGCAGAAGACGAATGGTCAGAAAATAAGAAGAGGAAAAAAGAAGAATAAAAGAGAGAGACAGAGATAGAGAGAGACAGAGGAAGAAGGACACTTTTATGTCCCTTTTTCTGCTGTGCAATGATTATGGTGAATGAATCCATCAGGTGAGGAATTGGTTTTCGACCCATTAACTGCAGAATGGAGCATGTGTTATAGTTATACGCTGCAGGATGGAAGTAGATGTCCATTGCAAAATAGTCCATTGCCTTGCCTCATGAACAGAACTGAGGTGTCTATCAAATAGCCTTTCTTTAATGACTCTGATAGGGTGACAGTGAGCTCCTCAATGTTCAGTTTATCCCTAGCCAACTGTTGACGCTTTTGGATGTTGATCAAGATGTCGGTTGATTGTTTTATATCTGCTCAAGGAATTTTCTCTAGAAGTCTAGGAGCTCACTAGTTTTGTTATTAGGGTTGTCTTAAAGTCGATACAATTCAAAAGTTTTTGTCCAATAACTGGAGATGACTCAAAATGGACCTTTTTGTCGTACCTAAGACTTGATCTAAAAGGGGGCACTATAACCGTTTGAGAGAAAATCGGATGTTTAGATCGTTTGGTACAGGTTTTTATGGTATTTTAACATTAGAATAAATATGTATCGTTCTCTATTCCTCTAAAACTTTTTAGATGTCAAGTCTTTCCGGATCGGACACATCTAAAGAGTCATAGATTCTGCAATTGAAGCAGCTCTGATCACTTTCACAGATTTTTTATGGGATGCAGTTGTAGGGAGATACCACATCATGTGTTGTATCATTGTTTGATACGTATTTCACTATGATCGACTAATACACTAAACACTCATTCTGACATTTTGTAGCTTTATCACCTGTTATTTTGGTGAGTTGAGTTGCAATGGCAGTAATTTCCGTCATTTGCATTTGATAAGTTTAATGTCAAGAAATACTGATCCAGTATACACCGGAAAAAAGTGATTTGTATGCACCTCCAATGATGTGATATCCGTAAGTGTGGCTGATGTGTCTTCTTAGGGGAAGGGAAAAAGAAAGAAATGTCCAAAATCTCTTTAGTATTTGGTTATTCATCTAAAAGCAGCAGAAGCAGATTGAAGATATTGTGCAATTGTTTCCCAAGCCTTTCAAAAATTAATTTAGTAAATGACAACGTGTCTTAGACCCGATCTGAGTTGAATAAATATTCAGAAATGCAAGTAAGAAACGAATAGAAAATAAAATGATCACTTAGTACTCAGATGAAAATATTGTTTGTTTCGCAATTTTTAATAGAACAAAGACTTGACGGTGTGTAAGTTCTGTAGTGTCAATCTTCAGCAAATCCAAGCTCTTAAGTTATATCCAACACTCTGATAGTTGTTTTTGATAAATTTCAATGATCGACGAGGTTTCAGATAGATAGATAGATAGATAGATAGATAGATAAATCGATGGACGGATATATAAGAGATACATATATGGATAGACAGTGAACGAAATTGGTGGATCTTTTTATAGATAAATAAAATGAATATGCGATTCATTATTGATTGGGGATTTTCTTCACTAAGTATTTATTTTGTGATTCTTCCAATACTTCTATGGTCATGAGGGAAGGTCACAAATGAACCTAAAATTATTTGAATACTCTTTGTTCATGTTCAAAACCTTTCCTTCCCGGTCAGTTTTCTGAAGTATGCTCTCAGGCAGGCAATTAATAGATTAGATGACAATGCATCATATCTTTTACTGTTCTACCTATCTATATTGTTTGTATCTCGATGATAATTCCAGCGCCATTTATGAGTATGAGTATGTTTCGAATATCATTCTTGTTGACAGCATTGAGAAGGGAATTGACGTATGCTTTAGCGAGTCGAATGATTTCTTGTGATATAAAATTGCTAAACTAAGTTGTTTGTTGCGTTATAATGACTTTCTGATTGGCTGATTTATTGAATGTGCTTTGTCTATTGTTGAATAGCTATGTGTTTTTTAAAATCTAAAATGCCTATTACTCTGTTCGTAAGAATCTTATTGTATGAGGATGTATGGTTCGTAATAGGTTAATATAGTTATATCATCTTCATTGTCGCATTGTAAATCACTATTTCTAGGCAGAGGTTTTGGTTTAAGATACTTTCCTTTCCATATGCACTGTATGTATATGTAGACAGAGAAAGACAGACCAACAGCAATAAATAGAGAAGGATACAGAAAAGTGTATATATACATATATGAATTGATCAAGAGAAAGAAAGAGAGAGAGGAAGACTGCGACCGATATGAAGCTATAGGGAGAGAGGTATAGATATGGGTATATGAATAGATAAGGTGGATGAGAGAGAGAGAGAGAGAGAGAGCAGAGGAGAGAGATATGGAGTGATAGGGAGAGAGGTGTTGATATACATGTATGATGAGAGAGAGAAAGACATATTTCGAAGCGATTGAGAAGGACGTATAGATATGGATAATAAAGAGAGTGATTGATAGATCAAATAATAGAATGAAAAAAGTGTTTTACTCAAATGCATGTGTGTATGATGCAAAATAATTCTCATCAGAATCACTTTTGTTGAATCCCCCCTTTATTTTTCATAACTTTGCTTAGTACCACTCGTTTTGTATAGAAGTCAAATAGAATTTTCCACCCTAATCGAGATTTTTTTTTTTAAATTCCAGAACCATTTCCCATTCATTCTACTTCCTTGTCTTATATTTTTTCCAACCTGATTTTGCAATCTCTTTCATGCATAAGAACAGCCTCTCTTAAAGTGAACAAAAGTCAGTTTTTGTTGTTTCATCTGGTATCCTCATATTCTTTGTTGATCTTTCCATTTATATCAGTGTTCTGTCATTTTTGAATCAGTGATGCCACTGGCTCATTGTTCTCTTGTCCATACATTCACGGTCGGTAGTGCACGATTTCATTCATAGTTAAGGAAATGCAAATCTTTTCGAATCACAAAGGTTTTACTTCTTCTCTATCAACGTTCATTAAATTCTACTAAAGTACAGATGAAGGAATAGTTTTTGTCCGTTTTTTACTGAATTTCCGGATAAATATTTCATTTGTTCATTTCTTTTTCTCTTCATATTTTCTTATTCACCATTTTTTCTTCAATGCAGCCCTTCAAAAAAAATTAGAGTTGAAAAGTGAAATATCAAAACCTGTGTATCAGAATCTGGTATACGTTGTTATTCGAGGCAAAATTTTTATCCAATTTCCACTTGCAGATATTTCACATGCCATGTAAGGAAAAGAAGCCTCTCTAGAAAAGTAACAACACTATCTCCTCATAGGATTTTCTAACTTGCTTAAACCCTTCTCAAATGATGGGAAATTTCATACAACAAGGCCCATATCTCTCACTCTTATAGTGTCAGTAACAGTCACCAGTTTCTCATGTTATTCAACAATCTAATTTTATTTTTTCTCTCTCTTTCTACCATCTAATCAAACTTCCTATCTATTTCCCTCCCCCTCTCCTCCTCTCTCTCTCTCTCTTTCTTTATTTCTTTCTCTCTCTCTCTCTCTCTCTCTCTCTCTCTCTCTCTCTCTCTCTCTCTCTCTCTCTGTAACCTCCTATATGTGCAACATTTTTTCTTCTCCCCCTTGTGGACCTCTTATCAAACTACCTAACTCCCTTTTCTCCTATTCCCATTCGAAATGTGGTTTTCACTCATAGTATAAGGACTAACCATCGTCCAAGCGTATTAACCTCTCATAGATGAGTTCAGAATTAAACAAGCCTGGCACTCAGATCCTACAGGCACTCGTTGGATCATATCCTCAAAAAGAAAAACATTTTAAAAATCCCTTTCAGTAAAAGCCTATTTTTTCAAAACCCTTTCAATCAACAGCCCTTTCCTTTGAACGCCCATTCATTTATAATATTGTTTTGGTGTGTCAGCTCGTCAGTCAGTAGCAATTAACGGTTCTAGAGATACAAGTGCATCTTACGAGAAGATGGTAAACATCACTCAACTATCTTCTTCTGGTCAACTTGTGATTGTGCTGTCGAATTAGATTAATTCTTGTTTCTCCCCAGGGTAAACAATTTTGTGATTATCCCGAAGTTTCTGAATCGATCATACACACCTTAAATAATTTTGCACCGTGCTGAAAAACTGGAAAAACAAAACCTACAGGGGTTATCATGCCTGACCAATGATCCAATTTACTGTTGTTTTTAACTAGTCTTTTTACAGACTCCTACAGTTTGTTTTCTTTCCCAAAACTTTTCCCCTTCCCCCTTACTACAGCGCCAGTGACATTTATATTATCAGTAGCAACCATCAACTCAGCCTGTTGTTGTATCCCTATGCTGAATGTTAGCAAAGTGACGGGTCATGGACTAGTTTAGAATAAATCAAGAAGATGATAAACATTACTCAACTCTGTACTTCTGGTTAACTTGTCATTGAGATGTCAAATTAGATTAATTCCTGTTCTTCCTCGGGATAAACAATTCTCTGATTATTCTAGAGTTTCCATATCGATTACACACACCTTAAATAATTCCGATCTGTTCAAATAGGTGGATGGACTGATGTAAACACCTTAATCTCATGCCGGTTGCATTTCTTAAAAAACAGGGACTGGCGAAATCTAGAGGAGTCATCCTGTCTGACCAGTGACCCGATTAACAGTTACAGTGTTTTCTTATTTTATTGTTTTGTTCTGTACTGAAAACTGTAAACCGAAACAATTAACACGGGTTAATTAGTTTTTTAGTTGGTCCAGTGGACTGGATATATATATGTGTATATATATATATATATATATATATATATATATATATATATATATATATATATATATATATATATATATATATCAATCATACGCACAGGCCTCACCAATGAGGTTAGAGGGAGGAAAATGTGAATATTCACTCCTCATTATGTCTATAAAAAGAAGTTCTTTGACACCCCCGATATGATTCGTGATGTGAATTCACGTTATGTTGTTTTTGAAAATAAGCACTTTTTCAGTGATCATTTCCCAACAAAATTAGAAATTTACTCATTGATCACGCTTTATTCCATTTTTAATTGATCATCCCCATCCCGGCATGCTACTGAAAAAAATTGTCATAGAACTTTTCTATCAAGTGATTACCCAGACGTATTTTTTTCTTTTTTTTTACTTTTCTATATTCTCTATTCATTTTTGACTGGTTTCCCCAAATTCCAACTGTTTTTTTTTTATTGTTTTTTTTTCATTCAAATGTCTTTTTTACTCTACACTCCTTCATTTTCCTACTTTATTTTCATATTTCATCCCATCTTTCTTTAAATTCTGTCATGTAAAGTAACAATCCGATCTCCTCTTGAGATCACTAGCTAGGTAAAACCCTACCCAAAAGCAGTGAAATTGTGAATAAAACAAAAAATACTCAAATCTTTCCCTCCTGGGCTGTGCAAATAGATCAATGGCCAGCTGTAAACACGTTAATCTCAAGTCTGGACAAACAAGTTCTACTGACTATTTTGATATCATTTCATTCTCTTCATTTGATGGACTATACTGATCTGATTATATAATAATTTTGACAACTTTTTACCTTCTTAATGATATTCCAACACGTTTTGAGTTAATTTTCTTTTTCCCCGTAACAAGGACAATAACAATCTTTGCCTAATTTAGAGAAGTAAGACCCTTCACTGCTTCTCTGTACAATCAAGTTAAACACTAACAAACACACACACACACATACATACATACATGCATATATATATATATATATATATATATATATATATATATATATATATAAAGAGGGAGAGAGAGAGCGTTACCATTTTCCTACCGTCATCTGAAATCACAACCAAGAGATTGCAAGATGGCTCTTTATCCTTGAGAGCCAAACTGATGAGTCTAAAATATCTATGGGTTGGACTAATATATCTAAAATACAAATGTTACAGTAATCATGTTCAATTCGAATAGAAGGGAGAATGGAGTTTGACGCTGCTGCAGTCGGGCCTGTTTTTATCACAAATTAAAACTGGTCGTTACTCTACGGCAGCGAGCAAACAGCACATATAAGAAGTAAACAGTGAGTTTCGATTAAGATGCAAATTCATTTCCCTCTGATCGATGATCCTCTTCGCAGTTGTTTTTATTCGTCTTGTTTTCACATTTTGCAACTGTTTTTTTTTTCTTGCTTATGGATAAAATTGAAATATGAATGAAAATTCTGATTTCATTTTTGTTCATAATTCTCCCTTCATTTTTCCTTTTTTTTTCTTCTTTCTCTTCTTACTTTGTTTATTACCTTTCTTTCTTTCTTTCTTACACTTTCATCACCCATTTTTTTTTTTTTTCATCTTTTTCTACTCTCTTTCTTTCTCGACCATTAGAAGCAGTAAATATATAGTATTTACCACTACCGGGGGAGTAGATCCCCCCCCAACCAAATTTGTTGGCCTATCGTAACCACTTGGATTACTTACCAAAATAAAATTTAAATATTTCTTTCAAAATTTCTCCTGTTTCACCAGCGGTTTGTTTCTTTTAGTTTTTATACACAAACATTTCTAGTAGCTATGACCGTCGCTGACTGACCGACTGACAGTCTGGCATAACAAATCAGTACCACCATCTTTTTCTATGTATTTCTGAAGTGTCAAAGGAGGAGAATCGATGTTTACTGTGTTTTTGAGAAGACACCGTATGCAATCAAACTTACACCTCTATGGTCTAACATCCAGACTTCTTACTTGTCTTTTTCCGACCCCATCTCACATTTAATTCTTTATGTCATCAGTCAATTTTAACTTCTAGACTTTTTAATCCGAACTTTCACGATTGTCTTTTTTTAGAATTGATTAGATAAACAAAAAGCTCGTAAAAAATCCCCTTCAGACTACTTCTTCGTCATTTTGTCGTTAAACGTTGAAACATTTGCTGTGCTTGATTTATATGTTAATTGATATTTTAATTAACCAACACACATACGCCAAGATTCAAACTTCAGACTAATAAAACAAATCTATTTCTAACTTCTCGCAAATCACCTGGGCCCCACTGAAATTAACACCGTTTTTTATCATCTTACGTTTACAGGGTGGCGAGGATAAACACGTTCAAGGCAACAAAAATATTGCTACAACTTCAATAAACAATGACTTATAAGCAATTACTGATCGGGTATGGTATTAGCAGTTTCAGCGACTCACTCTATCACAACTTCTGTCAAAGTCAAACAATGCACACACACGGACACATGCACACCTGCATACAAACACATACACTCACAGCACAATACAAATCACACTGACACACACACACACACACACATACACACACACATACACTCATAACACAAACAAATCACACACACATACATTCACAATATAAATCATACATACAACACACATATGCATATACATAAACACTCATAGAACAAAACGCAAATAACAGTTGCCTGGAAGAATCAACATTATCAGCTTATTTACATGTGCATATTGTATTTACTGCAGTCGTGGAAAGAACGTTACGGTTAACGAGTTTAAAGCCTGATATAGAAAATTCTTATTTCTCCTCTGTTTATAGGTGTTCAGTTTTTAAAGAAAAGATTGAAAGAATAGATTGAAATAGATGCCAGCCTTGTAAATGATGTTTTCATTCATTCTTACACCTCATTCCATGATGATTATGATCATCATCATCATCAGAATCATCATCGTCGTCATCATCCGGCCAGTTTATTTGGCATGCCATCTCATTTCCTATTGGCCACAGTTTTGCATATAATCTTGTTATGAGTTGCAATACCCAGCGGTTGTCTGACATTCTTGCAACATGTCCAGCCCATTGCCATTAAAGATTTCAAGGAATTATGAATCCCTGACTTCTGCCCTTTCTCTGATAAACTCTGCTCACATGTAATCTATCTATGTAATATTGAGTATGACGCTCTCCTGTGCACGTTGCATGGTTCTCACTTTGAGAATCAATCGTTTAGTCAAGTTTTATCGGACGGGTGCTTTGGTTGTAGACCCTACTTTTTAGGACTAGTAGGATTTCCCTTCTCCGTGAGAAAGTCCACCTTTTCCCTGCCCTATAATGCTACTCTAATCCGATAAGTCGCAGCCTTGGAAATGAATATTCAAACCAGAATTACCGGTTTTGCCGTTTTTCGTACAGATCTTGCTGATATTTTCTCAATTTACCAGATAAAAATCAACAATAGCTGAAATGAGTACATACACAATTCTCAGCTATGAGGTTATCTGGAAATTAAAAGATTTACCCGATTGTAGCTAATTTCAAAAACAGATTCTGACAAAAAAGATCCCGAACTTTGTTTGGTAAGGAAAACAATGTATGTATAATCGTTCTCAGCTTATAACCTCATTAAAATAATAGCTAGTCGAGATACCCACCGATAAATGATAGCAAGCCCCACTCTCGGCTTGTCAGGTCGGTTGAAGCTTCGTTTGTCTTACGGTACTATATTATCCCAAGTGTTCACACCTGTTACAATTGACCAGGCTTCATGTTGCATACAAGAATCAGTGTAATCAATGTGACATGTTTGTAACCCCTTAGTCCTTGTGCTAAGTGATTGATAGAGAGGTACTTAAAATCATTTTTCAATCATTGGTATGACTCAGTGATGGATATAACCCCACGGCAACCATGATCAGTATGAAAGATAAAAATCAAACCGTTTGGAATGACGCACACAAAAAGGGCCCCAAAAGTTTATTTCCAAAAATAAAAAAAAGTAATTTTTGAAAAATGGCACTGATGCCAATCTCCAAGTCTGTAGAAACAAAATGTATGGTTTGGAGCGCTAGACCATGCTAAGAAATAAGCAAACAGAAAGACATACACATATAATCTTTAACCATATTTGATGGCTACGATTGTTCAATAATATCGGCAAAGGACGTGGATATGATCATGCAGACAAATTGTAAATAAATAATCAACAGCAACGTTTATATAACGATGACTCTAGAGACATATTTCAACAAGAGCATAAAACAAAATTAAAAATCCATTGAAGATAACAAAAAAAGAAGAAAAAATAAACATTGTGAACCACAGCAATAAGTTTGAACTCGATTTAATTCAAGTTTTAATTATTTTTCTATGATACATCAACTCAACCAGGGTCGTGGGTTCAAATATCGCCGGGAGCTTTTTCTTAAAAGCAGATGAAACCGTCATCGATACTTATGGTTACAGTATTGGCTGACAGTCTCCAGTGATGATAATATCAGCCAACAAAAACAAGGAAGATACTGAGACAGATGATCAAACTTAGAGGAACCGGTGCCACTCAAGCATTGGCAGTGACCACCAGGGAACTCTAATTTGAATAATATGAGAGTGCCGCATTTTGACAATTTTGTATTTTCTGTTAATAGCCAGACGTGACAGATTCTTTTGAACGGGTTGAGATGACCCCAGAAAACGACATTTATTCGATTTTATTGGAAACCATCAACCAGATCTGTCATCAAAACTATCGACATAGGTTTATGTATTTTTAAGCTGGCCCTGCTAGCTCACTGGCTTGCTAACTGGCTATTTATTCACATATCATGTATACACACTGCACAATGGAGCTTTAGGGCGTTATGATTAGAAAACGAATTTTCGTTTTTTCGAAATTGCAGTAGGGAATTCGTTTTCTGTAGGGATTCAATTTCCAATGAAATTTCATGTTGAATTGTCCCGTATTTTGAGCCCAGTCGTATTTGCTATGATGAGTAGTTGATGTTGTTGTTGTTGTTGTTTATTTGTCTTTTTGAATTAAGACTTTCTCATATCCGAGAAAAGACATGAAAATTATGCTATTTATTGATCACTTTTTTCCCAAGTGCTAATTGTATACCCATTACACATCATGCTGCCAAAAGAAGTTGGTCATGTGACAGTTTCCATTCAGTGTAACCAGATCCGTTTTCTTTTCAATTTTTTCACTCCTACACGGAAAAACAAACTTGAACACTGAAAGGATTGATTGAGATTGGCTGTCGAAACCGTGACAGATCCAGAGTGTGAAAGAATATTGAGGAAGGAGATGTGGATAATGTCTCTGATAGATGGGTGCATCCAGTGCATCGCATCGGTGCCTGAGGGGTCAGGGAGTAAAGGCCTAGGATGTTTTTGCGTAGAACTGTGTATCGAAACGTTCAAAGTCGATATGATGTGTCCCTCGATGAGATAAGTTGACTCTATCGTTCAATGGCAACTGAATATTGTATGGCTTGCTTAAAGGGTTATTGTAGATAAAAGAGAATGGCTAAAAGACAGGGATGTTTGTGCAGTGTATAGGGAGGCAACGGTTGAAATAACTTTATACTATTTTATGGATTTCAACTTGGATGTCCTGGTTGTAGGTTCTGGCAAACGTGTTGCAATTCGATTCCCAGCAATAACCACTACACATATCTTGCATAACAAATATGAATAGAATATCGTGAATATTGTTCATATTACAAGAGATGATGTCGATAAGTTTCATCCGTCACTTTTTTTCTCTCAAACCCTCTAAAAGGGTATTCGATTATTTTCAGTGAACAGTGGAAAAGTTGGAAATAGGCTACGGTAAAGCTGATCACATTTTGAATCTGATCAATATATGCGTTTTTAATTGAGAAATATTTATTTCACTCGGTAGGGAAGAAGGTTAGGAAATCAAGGGAAGTAAATCCATGCGTGTACATTGCAACGTTCTCTCCCTTGCTTTAAAATCTTCATTTTTTTTCCCCAGTTTTTAGTCAGTGAACAGCCTTGAAAGAGGTTTGAAGTCTCTGAGTGCTCTTTATTTTATTAATGCTTTTAAATTTACGGTCTTTTATTTTCTTTTAACGTTTCTTGTTATTTCGATTTTACTCCAATTTTCTTTGCAAATATCGATTCTCTTAATTTATTGATTCTTTCAGACGATCCATTTTATTTTCATTTCTTTGACTGAATTTCCTCCATCGTCAAAAAGAAGATATTTTTAAACCTCCTATTGTAACATCCAGTACAATAGAATATCAATAAAAGATAATATGAAGACCATAATCAGATTTTGCAACAAAACCTTTGATATGGTATTCCAAAAATACCAAACATCATATTTGCAGTACTGTTAGTAAAGTGGATAGCGGCACAGATACTGAAATCGGCGAACCGAGTTCAAAACTTGACTGAGATAGCTTGTGATCAAATATTACCCAATTGAAAAGAAAAATCAATGAAATCAGTTTTACCGTAGCCTATTTCCTTTTTTTTCACAATATCTGAATGGAATCAATTGAGTGCTTTTGGATATGCTGTAGAGTTCAAAGACAGCTATGAATAAAGAAAGAAAGAAAAAACAAAAGGAAGAAAGTTAGAAAATAGAAAAAAGACAAACAAATGAGGGAAGAAAAGAACGAGAAAATAAGTGTGGGGAGAAAAAAGGGCAAGGATAATAAAAGAAGGAAAACAATGAAAGAATGAAAAGGGGCGGGGGGAATAAAACATAAAAAGCGAAAGTAAATGAAGATAGATATGAAGAAATCATAAAATGAAATTCAGTGTTAATCTAAAATTCGGTAATTTCGATGTATGTTGAATATAAACTTCATTTCTTGAGAATTAAAACAACACTCGATATCTAAAATTTATGGATCGAATATATCTCCACTTTAAGAGCGACTGGAAAGGGTGAGTGAAGGTGGAGCAAAATAACGGATATAATAAAACTCCCCTGGATATTACCCTCCCTGAATGTTCATTGCTCCCTAGCAGTGGTTGCCAAAATTGATTAAATGCTGGCACACTAAGATACATGTTTGAAAAGTACCTGGAAAGATGAAATGACACGGCGAAAAATATTTCAGTGGCCAGGAATTTTCATCATCAAATCATTAATACTCTCACTTTTAATCCATCGTGAAAAAACAGCTGATATCCCATACACTCGAATGATAAAACCATTATAGAAGGGCAGAATTATTCTTGTGAGACTGTGTCCTAATCTGCTGTTTTCAAACTTTATTTATGGTGACAAATTTATGGATATATTTGGCTAATTGCCTAACTGGGCCGAAAAAAAAAAGAAAAACGTTATTTTCGTCGAATATTCAACTCCTCCTGGGCCGTTTGGCGAGTCGATCCATTGTTGATTCAGTGTTGTTTCATTCATCTCAGATTGCGTCCCACAGATGGTTAGAACTTCAGAATCAACTCTCAATTAGTTTGGCCTCCATAAACACGCATTTGTTCTCTATGATGTTAAGATCTTTTATTTGAAGGGAAGTGCCTGGTTTCCAAGAGAGTATTCTATGAATTTTCGAGAACATATTTTACGATTGAATCGCCGTACTCCTTCCGAAAAACGCAGAAACCTCAAGACACCGACAACAACGAGAGAGAAAATTGAAGAGGCTGAACTAAACAAATTGATCAAGAAAAAACGAAGGGACGACAGAAGGAGATACACGACGGCAGTCATCGAATCGACTCTTGAAAAAGGTTGGGGCTTCAAAGCTATAAACAAACTCCTCAACTCCGGACGAAGGCAAATAACTAGCATACTCGAGGAAAATGGAAACCTAACAACAGACAGAGACAGGATTGTCGAAAATGCCTAAGAATTCTACCAAAAACTTTATTCGTCCAAACAAGGACTACAAAACAAAAACAATGAGAGAGATTTGCAAGACATGAGCAATCAACTCGAGGACTTCCCAAAAGTAACCCCGTGGGAGGTGAAACAAGCCATTAAACAGACGAAGAAAGGAACTGCCCCTGGACCAGACAACATCACCATCGATCTACTCCGAAAAGCGGGTAAAGTCATCACTAGGAAACTGGCCGTCCTTTTCAACTTGTGTCTAAATCACAGTAAAGTCCCAGACGATTGGAACACTGCTATCATAATTCTTTTATATAAAAAAGGAAACCCGGAAGACCTCAACAACTATAGGCTTATAAGCTTACTCAACTGTGTATACAAACTTTTCACAAAGATCATCACCAACCGAATCACAGAAACACTCGATAAAAACCAGCGATGTGAACGGGCTGGCTTTAGAAGAAGCTACTCGACCATGGACCGCCTGCACTCGATAAATCAGCTGAAAGACAAAGCAGCTGAGTATAAACTACCACTTGCCGTAGCATTTATCGATTTCAAAAAGGTGTTTGACTCAGTAGAAATTTCTAAGGTCATGGAGGCCATCAGTCGGCAAGGTGAAGATCCAGTATATGTTGAAGTGTTGGAACATATATAAAATCACGGCGGCTCATTTATCAGGCTACATAAAGACTCGAACCCATTCCAGCTCCAGAAAAGAGTAAGACAAGGTGATACCAGCTCACCTAAACTCTTCACAGCCAGCCTCGAGATGATCTTCAGAAGGCTAGACTGGGAGAGTAAAGGAATTAAAATAGACGGCGAGTATCTGAGCAACCTCAGATTTGCAGACGACATAGCCCTTTTTGCAGAGAACCTACACGACCTCCAACTAATGATAGATGAACTAAATGAAGAGAGCAAGAAAGTCTACACATGAACTTCAGCAAGACAAAGATCATGTGAAACAACTACATTGGAGATAAAAACACTAAGATCGAAATCAAGGACACAGAACTCGAGAAAGTAGACCATTATAGCTACCTAAGACAACGAATCTCCATGATACCCTCAAAAGAAGAAGAAATCAAGCGAAGAATCACACTAGGATGGCAAGCCTTTGGCAGAGCTAGCTCAACCTTCACAAATAATAAGATCCCATTAATCTTAAAAAGAAGGGTGTATAACCAATGCATCCTCCCAATAGTCAATAATTGAGCTGAAACATGGAACTTAACCAAGAGACGGACCCGTAAATTGAGAACCATGCAATGTGCATATGAAAGAATAATGCTGGGCCTCACATGGAGAGACCATAAAACAGCACAGTACATCCGAGAAAAGACAAGAGTTAGAGACATCATAGAATCCATAAAAAATCTCAAATGGCAGTGGGCTGGCCATGTTGCAAGAGTGGCAGACAATCGATGGACATCATGACTAACAACATGGATTCCCCGAGACCACCTGCGCAACCAAGGCTGGCAAAATGTTAGATGGAGAGACGAGCTAGACAAGTACTGGTTCCGTGACGCCCATGATAGAGAAGTGTGGCAAATCCTGGGGAAGGTCTATGTCCAACGACGGGCGCCAAAAGACTGATGATGATGATGATGATGATGATGATGACTCCTTCCACTTAGTAGTAAACCTTGAAATATTAATGGAGGGTTTTGTTATACATTGTGTCCCAGTAATCCATGAACAACCCTTTTTTCCATCAGCATACTGTTATACATACTGTTTTATCCTTTCCCCTTCCATGTGTTGCTCAGAAGGTCAAAATCTCATGAAGATCTAACGATAGAATTACTTGTTTATTCAAAATGAAAATATAATTTCCTTGTATTTAAGATTTAGCCGAAGATGTGTAAATCCCTGTGGAGTTGTGCTTCCTGATTAGCCAATGGTATTAACATGTCTAGTCTTATTTAATTGCAGGCATGTTAATTTCAATGTTAAAGCCTCTCTGGATTAGATGCAATGTGCTGGAGATTTCCACTTCTAATTCCATTAACAAAAGGGATTGAATCGAAATGCCATCTATTTCATTTCATTTCATTTGTCTTTACATACACTTATTTCCAAAAGACAATTTACCCTTCAGTCATCTTTAAATACAATATTTCGTGCTCTTCATTTGATATTTCACAAAAAGCCAAACCGTGGTACAAGAGACTCATGGTGCTTGTGAAAAGCCATCATCTATTACGAGAAACAATTCCTCTAATCAATTATCTAATAGATCACGACATATCTCTGTACAAAAGCTCCTTAAAATTACATGGAAAGTAACAAAGATCCACAAAGAGAAAAGCAAAGATATCATTTATGACATGTAACTCTAATCAATGAATAACTTTGAGTACTCAACATAAATCCACGAATAAATTCGAGTTGCCTTTCCTCTTGCTTCTCATTCCTGATAGAACAATGGTCGTAGCATGTCTGATCTGATTTAATTTCTCACATATTACTTCTGATTCAGGAACCTTTCCAGATAATAATCGAGGGACAAAAGAATTTGAAATCCGACGTTCATTAACAAGAGGGATTTGATCAAAATGTTATCTCCTTATTTCCAATCGGCCTTTCTTTGTCTTTACACGACTTTCTCAAAGATTGATTTCCCTGCTGTCGTATTCATATACATTCAACGTCTTTGTTTCGATAACTAAAGGGTTTAGCAAATGCCTGGCAATATAAGATGCTGGGAAATAGAAATCATCAGTAACATGCTTCAATATTATGGAGTAATAGATTTGGAATCGTACTGATTTTAGCGAACGGTGTTATCTTTTTTTTTCAAACACGGAGTTAATATCCCTGTGGATGAGAGATATGCCCTTTATAGTTTCTCACTTTTATCAACACGTTTAATCTGATTGCTTCCATATTACTTCTGATATTAAAACCTTTCCTGATTAAATTCCAAAAGGGTATGTTTTAAAATCCAATTCCATTAACAAGAGGAATTGGATCTAAATCATTTCCATTTACTTTCACTCTCCCAAGGGATTTTCTTCTCCGTATACACGGCTTTCTTGGATACTATTTCTCCTGTAGTTATATCCAAAAATGTTTGATCCTATATACTCTGGGAACCTGACGATTTCGCAGTTGCTATTTGACTATAGATGTCAGAAAATAAAACTAGTCAATTGATCTATTCTTCATATTATCACGTGAATAAGGCTTGGCAGTTTATCGATTTTAACGCGATTTCTATGGAAAATATAGTTTCTCATACAGAGAGGCATTTTTGTATTCATATACACAGCTTCCCTAAATACTATTACTCCTGCAGTTATATTGGAAAATATTTGCACCTATATAATCACGCATTCTTAGGACCTGGATATTTCCGTTTCACAGATGATTCAAAGAAATATCAATCTATTTGATACAGCCAAATATGGTTAAGCATTCAAGATATCATAGGAACACTGAAGTAGAGCAACGTTGAGCTAAGTAGGTGACCATCTGGGAATACTAAGTAGCGTGAGCCACTGAAGATCATGTAAAGAGCTCACTCCCTTCACACCCTGGATAATCTGACTGCTAGCATGAAGAAATGACTCGAGAAAATCAATTATCTTCTCAAACTAATACGTAATAAATCCCAGCTTTTGTGGTTGGTGTTTTAAAAAGAGAATTTCTATATATAATTAGGGTGAAATGTCGAAAATTTCAGCTTTCTAGCTATATTGACACATCGTGTGCACTTGATGCACACCCACATACGTACATACATACATACAGAACCAAACACAAAGTAGAAATCTGAAAAAAAATTAACTTTTTTTAGTCACAATTTCGTTTGAATACTTCTACTAATTGTTTCCAAACGTTGTGTATACGCTTTCTGATCAAAGATGTTTTCTTAATGATTGACCAATGCTATTAGCACGTTTAATCTGATTTAACTGCATTCAACTTACTTTTGATATTAGGTTTTAGCCAGATACAATCCAATGCAAGTAAGATCTAGAAATCTAATTCCATTAACGAAAGGAATTGTGTCGGAATGTTATCTTCTTAATTTCACTTTGTCTTTATATACAAGTATTTCAAAAGACTATTTGCCCTATAGTTTTATTTGAATAAAATATTTCATACACTTGATTTGATAGTTCTTGAACAACTCAACCTGTGGCACAAGAGGGTCATGAAATGTAGGAATCAACGGGACCAAAAAAGATATCATTCATTACCAGTAACAACTGACCAAATCAATTAATCATTTAATCGTTACATCACTACGGATTTTTGTATTAGAGCGTCTTGAAACTACATGGAAAACATTTTTTAAAAAAACAATGTGATGCAATGCAAATATGTTCTCTATCACCTACAACATAGGTATGAACAATACATACGCTATTTTTTCCAGCAGAATTTTAAAATATGGCAAAATTCAGTACATAAATTAATTTTGGAAAAATCCTCAATACTTACTTATTGAAGAACAAATTTGAAAAAAAAATAATGCTAAATTTCAGAGAAATTTGTTTTATATGATTTCTACCGTAACTTTTGGTGTTTTGATGACTTATCTTTTTGATATTTTCTTGATTCCAATCATTTTGCACCTTTAACAAAAAAATCCTTCGAAAATTTATCTGTTTTCTTTTTTAAGAAGTGCTCAAGGCTGCTTTAAGTGAGAGTACAATTTCAGCGACTGAAAAATAAGCATATTACATAACCTATTTATTCTCGGCGTTTCTTAGTTTTATTCGATTGATTAGGCTTCTTATCTAAAAGGAAAAGATTTTCGACTCAATATCTAGAAAAAAAATCATCATTTTTATCTATCATTCACACTGATCGGATGTTTCTAAGTGTACATATTTTTTCTTTCAATATCTTGCTTCGACTGAAATTTATATATGAATATCATATCAAGAATAAATATTTGAATATTCATTTTTATCACTTCTTTCTGCCTTTTTTTTTCATGTACATCAATTGGTATTTCAAATTATGGTGAGTGGCGAAATGATCCGGACAACTCCAGAAGCGTTTATGTTGAACAGCACAGTTGTGTTGCATCTGATTATTGTAAGCCTTGTTTCATGTCCCCTCGGTCTTCTGTACTCAGTAGAAGATGTCCCGTGGGTTAAAATCGATCATGAATATAGATAGCCTCCCAAGAAACATGCTGATTGATAGTGTTGAAAGTGTTTTGTACTTTTGTGAAGCAAAATATTGCACATCTCAGTGCTGTTTACTTTGTGATGTAACTTACAAAATATTGCAAAATTAATTGAATTGACAACTTTTCCCCAGTAGATTTTCAACGACGCGATTATAAACATCTACCATGGATAATGTTGTCATTATAATTTTTTTTTTCTTTGCCAAATATTACAAAAATCAGGTTCATAACAGTCAAAATGTACGTTATGACTGATGAAAATGTATTTCTTTTTTTTTATGGGAAAAAATTGGACTGATTTACGTTAGGACGGGAAAAAAATTCGAATTATCAATAACAGATTACTAAAACTTTCATAGTTTCAAGGTCGGATATCTATTTCGCAGAAAAAGTGTTTCGTTCAAAATCGTTTATGCCTACAGAAACACTAATTTCAATCATTGTTTAACTTTACGTAATCAACATATCCCCTGTGAATATTTGAGTTGCCTTCCTTCTGCTTTTTCGTCAATGTTAAGTCAATTGTAGTGGCACGTTTGATCTGATTTGATTCCTCACATATTACTCCCGATTTTGGAACCTTTCCAGATCAAATTCAAGGGACGGAAGGATTTAAAATCCAAAGTTCATTAGCAAGAGGAATTGGGTCCAACAGTTATCTAATTACTTTCAATTGCTATGGGCATTTTCGTTTGTACACGGCTTCCCCAAAGATGTAATATATGTAAATCACTCTATTACGACAATCAAAGGACCTAGCAAGAGCCAGATCACAAGAACTAGCAATTGCTGGACCACATAATAAAATCAATGCCAGATCGTAGGACTCAACCGATGCCCGAAGATACGACATGGCCATTGCCTGACCACAAAACAAAGCCATTGCTTGACCACAGAACCTAGCCATTGACCGACTACAGGATCTAGGCATTGACAGACCATACGAACTAGCCATTGCCGGATCACAGAAACTTACCATTGCTGGACAACAGGACAAAGCCACTGATGGAAGAATGGACCATGAGACAGAGCCATTGTCACCGTACAGGACCTGACTATTGTTCTACAACTGGAATTAGCCATTGCCGGACCATAGAACCCAGTCATTGTCAGACGACAGGACCTAGCAATTGCCGTACCAAAGGGCCTTACTTTCGCCGTACCAGGGTAAGATGCCTGTAAAGTGAAATCAATTGAATCGTTATTTCCTAGTATTATGTTATTAATTTTAAAAATGTTTCTATTTTTAACGTTAATATACAAATGTCGAAGTAAAAGGACGAAATATTTTCCCACCCGTTGTGTTTAAGCTGTTGGATTAGAGACTTGTGGTTCATGATTTCACAGTTTTATTAACACGTCTAATCTGATTGCTTGCATATTACTTCAGATATTAAAATCTTCCTAGATTAGATCCTTTGGAAAGATTCCCAAATCCAATTCCATTAACAAGAGGAATTGGATTTAAAGGCAATCTCCATAATTCTACTTGTCATGCCTATACGTACGCGACTTTCACAAATACCATAGGATATCTTTGGATCAGAGAGCTGTGCTTGCAATCAGTCAATTATATTATTATTCAGCCTATATCTATGCGTCTTTCTGTGATTGCAACACTTAGAAAGGGTCTGAGCAGAGACCAACTGATTTTATTGGGTTAACGATAGGATCCCGGTAATGTTTTGTTTTTTCTTTGCAGAATATTTGATAATTCTCCTGCTGAATGGTTTGGAGTCAGATGTTCATTTTGTAATATAATTTTACGCTATATTGGGTACTTTGTTTGTACCAAGTAGCATCAATGCTTATAATTCAGTATAAGTGCTGTAGGGAGATCAGTTAGTGATGTAGAACAGGATTCAAGTTGAAACTCTGCCTGAGACTCGTATTAATGGGCTTAAGAAAGTAATGAATCCATCAGCCCCCACACACACACACTTATTTGTAAAAGAGCATTTAGTGATATGGATGACACCATTTCGGGTTTTCATCCACACTGATCTGTTTCGAGTCGGCCGGTGGATAATTTGACTTTCTATTTACATAATTCAAGAACTATAAGATTTAGAGTGTGGTGTGATGGTTTTGGAATTAGGATTGAAAGTAACGCCTAAAAAGTTGACAATTTTGACGTTTGCATTTAATTTTTTTCTTTTCCTTTGAAACCAATCCTTGAAACAACTGTAACCCACGGGAAAAAACAAAAAAAAGGCAAATTAGGGATTTTCTTTTTCAAAGAATCTAGAAACAAAATGAAAACATATGCTTCAACACAGGTTAAAAATGTCAATTTAGAATGTGGGAATGCTTGAACAGATGGATTTTACGTTTAAAAAAAAAACAAACTATGGATACACAAAAAGTAAAATAAACTCATTGACTAAATGGAGACAAAAGCAGCATATTGTACTGATATATGTTAACAAACCTCAACAGAACAATATCATGAAACACTTGCAAAGTGAAAAACGGCAACTCACTCAAACCTTTATATCTCAATCATAGTGGAATTTCCGAACTTATCAACAACTTAGGGGCCAGTTACATTACCTATTTGATGATATTAAACAGCAAAACGAATATATACCATTGTCATGGACAAAATTAATGCATTTAATTTTTATATATATATATATATATATATATATATATATATATATATATATATATATATATATATATATATATATATAAATAAATATATATATATATATATATATATATATGGGGGAGAATGATTTTACTCGGTTAATGTATCACTTGGCATAGAAAATGTAAATTTGATTAACAGTTGAAAAAAATAGGTCTGCAGCAGGAATCGATTCTGTGATAGATAGGGTAACCACTTCAACGTAAAAAGCAACATTACATGGAAGCAGCTACCTATCTCTCTCTTCCTCTTTCTCCATTTACACAAACCCACACACACACACACACACACTCACACACACACACACACACACACACACACATATATATATATATATATATATATATATATATATACAAATGTGCATGAATGTGTGATTATTATCATTAGTGTCCTTTTTTAATACCATAGTCCTTTTTTAACGTTGTGCCCCCTTCCATAAAACATTATTGTGCCCTCATTTTATGTTACTCCACTATTTTTAACAGTACATCTGCACCTTTATTTACATTAATTAACTTTCTTAATATTTTTTTTCCGTTGGAATCATTGAACTCAGTTATTCTTCTATCAAGCTGTTCTCCTTCAAATCAAACTTTCTCTCAGTAAAAATTTAATGCCGAATTGAAGCATTAGTTTTTAGCCAAAAGCATCCTCCCAATAGTCACTTATGGAGCTGAAACATGGAACCAAACCAAGAGACGGACCCACAAATTGAGAAGCATGCAAGGCACACATGAGAAATCATTCCCAACCTCATGCAGAGGGATCACAAGACAGCATGTTATATCAAGGAGAAAGCAGGAGTTTGACACATCACAGAATTTATTAGAAAACTAAATTGATAAAGGGCAGGTCATGTTGCAAAAATAGCAGACAACAGATGGACACCACAACTCATAACATGGATACCCAGAGATTACATGCGAAACTGGGGCCGACAAAATACAAGGTGGAGAGATGAAGTATACAAATCCAGAAAATACTGGCTCTGCAACGCCCATGATAGACAAATGTGGTGGATCATGGGGGAGGTCCATGTCCAATGACAGACGTTAAAGGAATGATGATGATGATGATGATGATGATGATGATGATGATGATGATGATGATGATGATGATCCTAGATTATCTAAAACATTTACGACTATATTTTACCCGCTGTTCATCCGTTAGTGCAGGCAAAATTCCTGAATACCCGTTGGTATTGGTACCAACGTCAGGGACTGATGGGATTTAAGGCAAGGTCTATCAATTTTGCTCTTGAAAGTCCTCAAAGCATGTATTTTGCATGTAAGTGTCTAAAAATGATGAAAAATAATTATATATGGTCTCTGTTTGCAGTGTTACGTGGAAATACCGATCAGTTGAATCTATCTATCCATCTATCTATCTATATATCTATCTATCTATCTATCTATCTATCTATCTATCTATATATATATATATATATATATATATATATATATATATATATATATGTATACTTTTAAATGTCTGGTGATATTTTCGAATATGGTTCCTCCAAGTAGTTGAAATATTGAGTTGTAGCAACTGGAATAGAATTGAGTTACCCCTAAAAAAAGCCTTTTGCAGAAGCTAGCTGGAAATACGTGAGGTCTCAAGCTAGAGGTATTAACACGTCTAATCTGATTTTATTTGCCTGCATACGGCCTTTGATCATAAATCCGTTCGAGAATTGGAGATTTTAAACTCCGATTCCATTAGCTAGTGGGACTGGATCAAAGGGTTCTCTTTTGCTTTCATTGGCCACGGACAACTCGGTTTGTATATGTACAGCTCTACCAAAAAATATTTCAGTCACAGTTACATATTTATAATCTTAATTAGTACAAGTATATTTACTGCAAAGGATGAAAAATCCTCAACCTGCTGTTGGTCCAAGTATTGGAGTATACGCTTCTTGATTAGAGTATTGCGGTTCCTGGTCAGCCAATTATATAAGTATATGTATCGCCGTTCTCCAACTAAACCCTCATCGAGGATGTTTCAGGATAATGTAGACGGAATCGTTAGTTAGTGCTAGGTCTCTCGTAGCATCATTTTACTTGCAACCTCGTGTATTTTTCAATGGCTACCCATCTAGTTACTGTCTAGGCTCAACACTGCCTAATTTTGGTGATCTTACGACGAGTGGTGTGTCCAACGTGATTTGTCCGTAACCTGTTAGTGTCCTCGGGCAGAGCTCTACTTTACCGTTTTTGTTGAGTGCTTAACGAGTCCTTTTTTTTTAAATCTTTCAGTAGGACGGTGTTTGGTTGAACACCAGCTTAGCCAACTTGACACAAGCACTCTACCGCTTGGCCGCGGTAATCAGTGCAGCAAATGGTATCAACCAATCTAATTGCTCACACATCATCTAAAATATTAAAACCTTCCATGATTAAATCATTGGGATAAATAGGTTGTAAAATCTTATTAGCAAGATTCAAATGTTATCGTATTTGTATCCGGCATTGTCATTTCCTTGTAAAATAGACGGCTTTCTGAAGGTTCAATATTCCCTATTTATATTCCAAATACCTTTACACTTTAACCACAAAATCATTTCTCTCAACTATTTCATTATGAACTGTATTAGCTTTTTTTCTATTGCAATCGATTGTTCTAGTAATGCAGGGAATAGAAACAAACATTTGTTTCGAAGCATTGGATTTTAAAATATGATTCCATTAACAAGATGAATGGGATCCAAATTCCTTTCATCTCCACATCCCATATTCTTTATTTATACGACCTTTTCAAAAATACTTTCCTCCTGGAGTTACATTTGTAAATGATTAATGAAGTACAATTAGGACCTAGCTATGGCCGGACCACTAAAGACGTTGGAAACCACAAAGGAACTACAAGACTATTTTGCTATCTTTCTACGTTATGCACATTTACAATCTCTTTGATTTTTACAGGTTTTCTAATAGTTTAAAAAATAACGAAAACAACATCGATATATTTTTGTCACATAGTATATATGTCCCTGGATTAGAGATTTGTGTTCCCCAATGGTTTTAGATAAGCAATGCCCTTACGATTGCTACAGCTTCAACTGATCTTGTTAGAGCTCCTCATATCACATTACAAGATACTGAGCTCATGTTTGCAATACGTGAATCAGACTTAAGGGTGACGTGATGTCACCCACTCCAACCCATGCTACTTTATCTATAGCTAGTGAAATAGATTAATTCAAGCTTTGACCAAAGCCATTAGTTTGAAGTGAACACTAACTGTCTGAGCTGAAGTTTGTACTCGGCTGTCTGAGTTCCATTCTTCGTGGCGTCACCCGCTCGATCATCCTGAATCTCTTAAGCCAATGTTATTAACACATTTAATCTTATTTAATTGATCGCATATTACTCCTGATCTTGGACCCTTTCCAGATTAGATCCAACGAGAGTGAGAATTTAAAATCTTATTCCATTAGCTAGTGGAATAGGATTTAATTGCTATCTACTTGCCAAGGACATCTTACTCATCATAAATACAATACACCCAAATACTGCTGTATACTGTAGATTATATATACTATAATTCAAGGTCATTACTATTCGAAGATGTTTTTTTTTCGCTGTTGCATCCTTCATTGTTATTTATATTTCTATCACAATTGTGTGACCAATTGATCTGTACAGCTTACTTCATACTTTTAAACTCGGAAATGTATTAAGTTTGTTCCTATGTTGAACGAAATTTTTCTGACAAATATTTCTCTAACAGTTATAGTCAACTACATGAATACCTTTTGGATCATTATTCCAACGTTTTCAATGCTGTTCTATCAATAGAAAAACAGTGACTACAAAAGTATCCGACACAACTCAATGCTCTTGAATTTAACACAGGTTGACTGCAGTCAGTGGCCACCAGAGGGCACCCATTTCCTTTCCCAACTTCCTTTCAACATTTTGCATTTGTATCGAGAATCGAAACTGGATCCATTTTAGGGAAGGTCTATGTCCAACGACGGTTGTTAAAACACCAATGATGATGATGATGATGATGGTGATCCCTAAGGTCTTTGTGCGTGTGCGTGTGAGGGAGATAGAGAGGGGGAAAGAAAGAGAGAGAGGGTGACAGATGGACAGTAGATATATATATCTATATAGCTATCTGATCATCTATATCATTCCATCATCCGTTTCCATCTCTCTATCACTGTTCATGTTTTTTCTATTTTACTTCTTATCTATTTATCTATCCATCTATCAATGTACCAAAGTAAATCTATTGAAATCTATGCAATGAATTCACACACACACGCATACACACACACACATGTAGGCTGGCCTCTGCAGAAAGGACATATATGAGACAATAACATAAATGCAGAGACCTGCCTGATACTCACATATCTGTCCGGACATTGCAAGGTATTGATACGCTAGAGATTGTCAATGGTCCAGTGAGTAAGAGAGATTCGAAGTTCAGACTGCCACACTTGACACATCAATTGTCTTTTTCACCCTGAGCAGCAAACGGCTTCGTTCAAGTTGGTTTGCTCTAGACAGTGCCTCAGTCAATAAGAAACATGTCCCTTCAACCACACCCTATCAAGCTGCCATTTTCTCTCAGGGAAGACACTGACCCTCCATGTCACGCAATTGGCCCAGTCGCGAAGGTCTTCTAAGAGCATATCCGATCAGCCTCAAGAATACAAACTTCCCACTTCAATGCTACTTACTTTTAATACCTTCCGGACGAAATATCCACTTGAGCTTACTTCAACTCTTTGCAATAGATCAATTTATCTATTTATTTATCACTATAAGTCCGTTGATATCTATCTATCTATCTATCTATCTATCTATCTACCCATCTATTTCAACTCATGTTTCTCAATCTTTTCAATCTTTTAAAAAAGCTGTTTAGTATAGTCTGTTCATATCCATTCAGCCATATATCTAAGCACATATCCCTGCTCTCTCTGTCTCTGATGAGTGATGAGAAGATCATCATATCCCCTCACTTCTGGAAGTAAACTGATGGAAAATCCCCCTATCTTCTCAAATGACCACCGATATAGCGTTAACCCCTGCCACGTGTAAACAGTGAAATTTTCCATCACATTTACCCATTAATAGTCAGGTCTTTTCATACTGTGTTCATTGTACCACAGGAACCAACTGGTGAAACTTTTTGTCTGCCGGTATACTCTCGCTATGTGCCCCGTCCATTTCCATTTTGGTTGATTAATCATCTGTGCAATATTCTTCACCTCGGTCCTCTCTAAAATCCTCGTTGATTCTGTTGCTATGAGTTATTCCTTACATTATTCTCTTAAACACCCTCTCGGTGATTCTGAATTTGTTTTCGAGTTTTGTAACTTTCAAAGTTTTACACCTGTGCCACGTAGCTTGTATTGTGCATAAAAAGGATATTTTTATATTTCAAATATGTTTGTAACTTGCTTTTCAATATGACTGTATGGATATAAGATATGTACACGTAATGTACATACATACATATACACACACACATATATATAAATATATATATATATTTTTTCAGTATATATATACATATGTACACGCATACACACACACACTCATGCACTCCCACACTGACGCAAACACACACACACATGCATACATATATATTCAATCCTGCCTACCTTTGATATTTACCGGACATGATGTCCACTTTGAAAGGGTACTTGACCTCATAACATATGTTTGGTCCCTAGACTTCTCTTACTTGAATGCCTGCAAAAGATCTTCAACTCTTTGCAATAATTCCAGTTCACATTAGTATTCACCCGACTGTACGCACATTCAAAAGTTATTGATGCGAAATGAAATGTCTATTTTTCATTATTAAAGAAGACAAAGGCAACGATATATATATATATATATATATATATATATATATATATATATATATATATATATATATATATATATATATATATTGTGTGTGTGTGTGTGCACGTGTGTAATACAATTGATACAAATTATACTGAACCTAAGTGATATCATGAAGTATAGGATTCGCTACACAAAGATGTTTGTGTAGGTGCATTGTTTGGTCTTCTCCAGGTGAATTATTTTATTTAGAAGCATTGGAGGAATTATGAAAGTATCATTATATTGCACTCCCAATATATATATATATATATATATATATATATATATATATATATATATATATATATATATATATGAATGAAAAAAAAATTGCTACACAAACATGTTCGTGTTTTACCTTGGGTAGAAAATGCTTTATTCTATGTTCTAACCCCTACTTTAACTCAACACAATGTTTAGAACTGAATGTATCGAGAAACCTAACACAGATTGGTTGTTGTATCATATTATATTGTATTTTTGATTAGTTTAATACATATATATAAGGTAAATAACTGATGATCCTACCAACAGAAAATGGTATGTAGATTTAAAACATAAAAAATGACGAAAATTGGGAAGTATGTGCATGGATCTTTTATGTCTTCAGGCGAATGATTTGATTTATTTTATTTTATATCCATAATTGGGACATTTTTCTTGGTGGGAAGTCTATTATTCTCGACGGTGGGGCCTTTCCCTCGATAGTATTTGTTGTAGTTGAGTGCTTTTCTATCGCTGGCGTTTTTTCATTTATTCATTTATTTATTTTTGTTTTCAGTCAGAGTACATGTCTTTTAGTGTTTATAATCTACAAGCCAAAAAGGTATGGTGTGCTTTCGTTATCAGTACGTTGTTGTTTTATCATTTTTTTTTTTACTGGTGTGTGTTTTTTCTCCGAAATAGAGGGTCCCTTTTATATGACCCCAGTCTGTTATTTGATTTTATTAAGTTTTGTCTACTCCCTCTCGTCCATGGGAATTATGTTGATTGGGGTTTTTCTTCAAAGTGGTTATATGAATAAGATATATTTTATACTTAATCTCGAGATATCTATGCGTCGATTACTCAGTTGTGCTTGATAATAGGAATTTCTTGCAGTGCCGGCCTTTTAGCTCTAAAACATTTTTTTCTGTTTGATAGATGATTATGTTCTATGCTTTTAGTTCTATCAGCACTAACTGGCACAGTATTTTGGCATATGTATGTTTGTTCAAATATTTTCCATTTTACCGTAGATTTTAGATTACTATCACTCAGTTCCCTATAATATGTTGATAGTGGTTTACCCTTTTTAAATTTTTCATTCGTGAAAAATGAGACTGTTTTTTTTGGGGGGTACAAATGCAATCTGATTTATTTATGCTTTTTTTTCGTTGGTATTATTTTAATCGCACTATTGTTATGTTTGGTAATTAGTTTGTTGCAATTTTCCGTACAACTAGAGCTGATTTTCATTTTTTTTTTCTTATGGTTAAATATTTTATTCGGTAGGTTGCACGAGGGGAAAGCCTTTCTGCTAATTGGACGAATATCTTTCTCAAGTTTTTTTTTCCTACCACTATTTTTTGTTGTAGTTAGGTTTATCTCAAAAGGATTTGGCTTTTCAATCATGTTAAAAGTTCGTTTCGATGGAACCGCTATTCTTTAGGGCCTTGATACATTTATTTCTGCTTCATGTTGAATATTGTTCCAACAGAGGAATTATATATCAGTCTACTTTTTTATTGATTCTAGGATCTTTTTAATGATTTTGTTTGGGTCCTTACAACTTGCATTGAAACTTTTAATTACAGAATTTTGCTTCCTAGATGGCTAGTGGATGTTATCAATTGAATCGAGGGAGAAACTTTTGAAATGTAGAAATCCAACATTGGCCTTGATTTCGACTTTGAAATCTAATTTTTCATTCTTTCATGATATATTTTTCAACACTTTCACACTTCTTTGCTATTTTTACGATTCATCTCGGTATAGTTCTATTCTTTGGTATCTAGTTTTTTGGTGATGTTATGCTAAATATACAGACTGATTAGATCAGACATCGAGACTGCCCGTAAAAACATCAAAATTGCAGATGTCATTTTTTTTCAGTCCATTGTTCTTCATTGCAGGATATATATATATATGTATATATATCATAATGTGAATTTGAAAATACGTTTATGTTTATGCCCTGTCTGGACTTCCTCAGACAAGAACTCTGTGGAATGAACCAATCATACATCAGATATAGCATAATATTATGTTATGCTATATTGAATCCCTGATTTGTACTGTAATATAAATATACACTCAATAAACGTTCATATTCATATATTCTATTTTGCATTGATGTATGTATGTATCATTCAAAAGATGTACATATATATATATATATATATATATATATATATTATAAAGTTTGTTTATTCTTAGAGACAACAATCTCTCTGATAAATGTATCTCCTATTGACCATTCTTATTAATGCATCCCAAAACAGAAACATTCATCGTCAATCTCTTAACGTCCGTCGTCGGACATGGACCTTCCCATGATCCGCCACAGTCTCTCTCATGGGCGTTGAAAAGCCAGTATTTTCTGAATTTGTCAAGTTCATCCTTCCATATTGTATACTGTTGACCCCGGTTTTACATTTTATCCCCGGGGAGTCATGTTTGAGTCGTGATGTCAGTCGGTTGTCTCGAAATTTTAGTTTTAAAAAAGGATAGAAAATAATATTTCAAATAACGTTGAAGTAGTTCATAAATATACGATACATCTCAAACTTTATATATATATATATATATATATATATATATATATATATATATGAAAAAATATATGATGTTTTCCTATAGCATCTTTGTTTGGTACTTTCAATGTACTTCTCGCTTGTATATAACGATGTTATAATTTTTCAGCGTTATATTTCTCTGACATTTCGAAAAAGTGTGCTCTGTAATTATTTGTTCACGTACCAAGCATATACATATATATATATATATATATATATATATATATGCATGTGTGTGTGTGTGTGTGTTTGTGTGTGTGTGTGTGTGTATATATATATATATATATATATATATATATATATATATATATATATATATATATATATATATATATATATAAAAGTAATCAATTGGTCCAAATAATGCGTAGGAGATATTTTCAGCAATGCTGTTAACATCAATAGGAAGAGTCCATTGTTGCTGATAGAGTATATATTAGAATATAAACATATTCACACACCTATCTAACATTGTGACCGACAGTATATTCATTGAAATGTGCAAGTGCATGGTGTGTGCTTGTGTAAATGTCCATGACAAAGACATAAATTCTCACCAAAATATAATTGTAGACTTGCGTAAATGTCAAAGAAAGGGAGAAAATGTTTTGTGTCATTTTTTTTTTCACAATTGTAGCCTCCCTGCAACCAGACAACATTCACTCGGCTCGGTAATTCAAACCTAATTACTGTCTATTAATGTGCCTGGAAGCAGCAACCACGAAAGTGTGAATAAGACACGACAGCAATGTTTTTGCAGTGCTCGTATCTGCCAAACTACTTTCTCCATATTATTATTAGAGCTTTCAGTATTCTTTTTGTCTCCTCTTTATTCACGGCCATTCTATAGACGGTCGATTACCTTTCGCTCAGCTTCAGTCCAGGATTCATTCCGCCCTTGTACGAAGGCGAATAAATGTCCTTAATCTATGGTTCTTCATGGCTGACTGATTACCTTTTGCTTTAGGCTGGGAAAACATGCTCGGTTTGTAGAAGCTTTTGCTGAATGGGTAGTGGATACGGAGAACTTCATCAATTCTGGGTGGAAACTTACATGAAACAGCTATTACATAACAGTTCTAGTTGGTCACTCATCACTTTACTGATGTGTTTTTGCAGCATTAAAAAAGCATTGACCAATGAATAAATCACTCTTATCAACTTTTGTTGGTTTGTGATCACTAAAAATGTTTCGATTTTCATGAAATGAGTGTGAACTGTATGATCATTTTACCAAAGTCCTAGATTGTAATTTAAGCATTCCACTGAAAGGTCATTTGAGTGGGATGACTTTTTTTTTTCACACAGTACCTCCGTTGGTGCGGTGAGTAGGTGGTACATACATACATACATACATACATACATACATACGCATACATACATGGCTACTCAACTGTAAATGCTTAGAAAAATGGATAAATACAGTCATAGCAAGAAAAAAACTCTTCAGGTACTGGATTTCATTATTCTTGCAGACTGAACATTTACATTGTAAAATGACTGAAATATCTATTTTCCTCCATTAAACGGGAGAGATTCTGGGACATGAAGAAAAAAAACAGCTCGATGTGGACTCAGTTAGCTGCATACCCAGACTAAACCCTAGAGAGGACTAGCCAACATGATGTAGGCTATAATATTTACCATTATGGATATTTTTTCCTAAAAGGATGTTATATGGCTGTACTTACTTATATATATATATATATATATATATATATATATATATATATATATATATATATATATATGCTTGAATGTCTCTGAAGGTCTGTGTGCGTTTACGGCGACCACAATTCGCTACTACGTGTGTCTGTAGTGCTATACACATGCATATAATTTTCACACATGAAAATTCAAGCTTATTATCCATCGTAGAATACTACATATATATATTTATTCAGCGCTCATCTCGCCTGTTACGGTATGCTGACACCTAGAATTTATGTATTCGACATGATATGTATATATATATATATATATATATACATATATATATATATATATACATATATATATATATATATATATATATAGAGAGAGAGAGAGAGAGAGAGAGAGAGGGAGAGGGAGAAAGAGGGAGAGAGAGACAGAGAGAGAGAGAAAGAGAGTGAGATGTACAGAGATACAGAAATACAAATGAATAAAGATAGATAGCTATGAACATAGTTTGATGGATAGATTAGTAGATCCTGTACTGTTAGATCATTATTATCAACTTCCATTGTTAACCAGAAAAAAAAAACAATAACCGTCTCCCTGCAAGAGTTCCGCTCTCCATTTCTACAACGGAAGCGGCAATATTCCATTTTCGTTCCTATTGCAAGTAGCGTGCTTCCATTCACTGCGCTGATTTGTGACTTCCGCCGGATGTAACGCCTTGATGGGATGACATCTAATTTATTCAAGCCAAACATGGAATACCCCAAAAGTCGGTCAGATTTACACCGTGCCCAGCATCTGAAAATCGTGTATGCCAATGGCCGTTCATTTCTCTTCGATGTTTTCACGGTATTTATAGAAACGGCCAGACAATTTGGCACCAATTCAGGATACTTGTTGAGGTGCTAACAGCAAAAGATGAATTGATTTAGGATTGACAAGCCACGCATATGTTTTCATTGGATTATTCAATTATTGCTTTATGGTATACTACCGTAAATCCAGTTCCCTGGGGGATATACGAGTGTCATTTAAACAATGTGCTATTTTAATGGGTGGGATTTATACGAAGTTTATTGGAAATGAGAAACTAAAAACTGCATCCAAAAATACCTTTTATTTACCTGGTTTTCGTTATTTTTGAGTTACTGACCACAAAAGATGGATAGATATAGGATTGGGAGGAGGTACATATGTTATTATTAGCCGATTCAATTACAGTCATACTTTGACTTACAACTGCCCGAATTTCGCCCGATCACGGATACGCTCCCATTTGGGCTTTAGCCCCATTAAATACTGGAATTTTGGTCACAGTAGTTTTATTGTTCTGACAAGGGATGGCAAGGTGGACGGAGTATAATAACAAACATACAGTGTGCTATAAACTTTTAAAAAGAAACGTAATGGTTGACATTTGTTCCATTCTTTTTGGAAAGGAATGGTCAAATCTATTTTCAATATATGATCTTAGGTGAATATGTTTGTGCCAGGTTATCGTATGCTGTGCAGTGAATATATTTCTTTTAACCCTAGTACTAGGACGTACGCTGAATTCCTTCTTTTTGTAAGATAGATAAGGCTTCAAAACAACAGAATGGAAATAAAAACACCTCAACTAAAGATAAGGGATGGGAAATAACTGAGCAGTTAAAGGCATGAAAAAAAGTCTAGGTAAGCTGAGGTTCAAACTCTGTCTGAGATTGTAACTGTTCGTTTTACATTAATTCTTTCGGGAATGGCATGAATCCACCATTCTTTAAGTAATGGGTAAATAGCACACGGGAAGGTGAGTCATGTCCCTAAGTCTTTCTGAGGAGAGCGACACCACTATTTTTTACATATCAAAAAACATGATGTAAGGATGCTAATACCGATATTCAGATCCATACGTAAATAATTCCGTTCTTTCTGACGGAAACACCGCCACGATTCGTGAATAAGGAAATCAATTTTTGCAACTGCCTCCCATTTGCCGCAGTGAATGATTTCAATAGGAGGTACTTTTTTATGTCTGAGATAACGCTTGTCTTCTTTTTTTTTTCAAGTCAGGGATAATTAGTATCTCCAACAGCATGTTACTTAGTTTTACTTCTATGCCTCTTCGGTTTTACTTATTACCTCCTTGTTGATAACAATTACTATCGGGGCTTCGGTCGAAGTGTCCCGCAGATGATGTGCACTTTTTTTGCTTCAGTATCTGTCAAGCAATGTCATTAGAGTTCTCATTAATTCTAACCAGTCTTAGCTGAAAAAAGAATTGTTAAGAGACAATGGCAAAATGAACGGAGACAGGGAGAAGACATAGCGGGTTGAACAATGGAAAGGAGTGAAAAAAACTTTTGTTTGTTCGGCAAATAATGAGGAATGATTTATGATACACAGTATTAAAAGGTCGAAAATCACTATGACAGTGATATATATATATATATATATATATATATATATATATATATATATATATATATATACACACACACATATATGTATGTATATATATACATATATATATATATACATTTTACATAATATTCATGCTCACACGCACACTCAAACACACACATATATATACATATATATATATATATGTATATATATATATACATATATATGTATATGTATATATATATATATATATATATATGTATATATATGTATATATATATATATATATATATATATATATGTATATATATATATATATATATATATATATATATATATATATATATATATATATATATATATATATATGGTGATTATACTATGTACACTTTTTAGCTTTCATGTAATCTAAACCTTGTCATTGGAGTTAATTCAAACACTGCTTATCAATTCTAACCAGTCAAATTTGTTTTAAGTATCTCTCCCCCCTTCTCTTTCCCTCTCTCTCTCTCTCTCTAAATACATCTGCACACGCGCATATGTGTGAAAATGAATATAAATAGATATTTACAATATTTTTTGTTACTGATCAATATCACCCAGCTAATATATATATATATATATATATATATATATATATATATATATATATATATATATATATATATATATACATACGTGTGTGTGTGTGTGTATATGTGTGTGTGTGTGTGTGTGTGTTTCGAGGAAATACGATAGTTCCATGCTGTAATTGCCACTCGTTCCACCAAATCAAAGGGAATCACGTTTTCAATGGATAAAAGTTGAAAAATCGCTTTTATATGAAGAACTTCAGCTGAATCAAGCAATAACCGGTTCACACTGCTTTTTCAATCGAAGACATACACGCACTTCCGCCCTATTTCCTTGCAGACAAAATCAAGTATACAAGTTAGGGGTCAGTTTTTCATTAGATAAAATGTTTTGTTGGTCTGATTTTTTATTCCTTGAAGTATACAATCAACCAACCCCTAATCACTTATCGTAAACGGTCGTTGTAATAAGGCAACAGATTACTCCGTTTCACTCTTCAAACTGAGTAATCAATAGTCTTATCACTACGGTGAAAGGGAAAAGATACCTTGGTACACTCCTTTGTTATATGGTTGGGTCGGTGACTATGACTACGGTGATTGTTTAACGTCTTGACGTGATTTAAACCGTTGTCCTTACTTCCGATTTTTCTTCTTTCTTTCTTTCTTTTTTTTTCCTGCTGATACTCCCTGAACTTTGTGCAACCATTAGGAGAACCAAATCTGAACACTGAAACCCATTCTTTTATCCATTACTGATTCCACCTTCCCATACTAAATATTATCGTTGTTCTTTTTTACATGCACTCATATTATATTGAATTTTCATTTGATTAAGTATTATAACAATAATCTAAGACTAATATTTTAGATTAGATACTTTTATTAAAAAACACACTGCGAGTGAAAACTCAGACATTTGGTTGCGGAGTTATACATGCACAATCATCTTTTGTGCGATTTTCTGATATTTTCATGAAATATCATTGACTGCTGTGTTATAATATTTAGAGTTGTCTTCCCCGGGTAATGGCAGGTACCCCAGCAAGTGAAGGGATAATTCAATCCGTCTATCTGCCCATAATAAATGCATACATGTAATCTCCTACGAATAGCTACATGCCAATAGTCTTGTAAAGACAAATGGTGGAACATAATAGAAGCCAGCAAGAACCCGAGAGAGAGATTCCATCCGACCCAATATACAAATCTACCCATGCTTGTACAACAACAACCACAGATGTTATCTCAATATTTATTAATTGCGGAAGAGTATGTGATTAAATCCTATGATGGCTTGTCAGTGTTGTCCCCGTGCTGACAGCAGTTCAAATCATTAAGATAAATTACCCCTACGTAAAGGCTCACTAATGGATATCTGATCAGCGGGCGGTTTGATGACAACATAACATGATGCGTTCCTAACACTCGCTTTATGGCATTTTCTATAATAAAAAGGCAGATATGATCAACCATCGATGCATTTAACCAACTTTAACATCTACCTCAAAGTGAAAGAATAACAATACAAACTGTAATGAAATTTTTAATGCAAATGCCACCTCAATCTTCATGTACAACGGTGAACTTTTGACTACAAATGATTTCGAAAAACGTACTATTTCCACGGAATAGAATTGTACAAATGTCGTCAAAAACGACGACTGCTTCATCATTTACAGAGGGTTAATCCTACCTTGTTTTACTTTCCAACAAATTATTGATCATACACCCCACCATCATTCTCCTGTATTCTCATCCCCATTGTCACAGTATCAATACTTATGCACTTGTGTAAATCACCAAACAATCTTATTCTCTGCCTGCCACAACCTCGGATGTGATTGATCAAGTACAATTCTTACAAGAAGAAGGACTGTCAACCATTTTCAAGTTATAAAGTATGTCTTTCTTGATTTCAAACACTTAGACCATCGTTCTACCACCATTAGTGAACGACAATGATTAGAATTAAAGAAAGTGCCGTTGGCAAAATGGAACTCATATCCCCTTTTGCCCGAAGTAATCTATCTTACAGCTGCTCTCCCAATTAAGTCACGACAGCCCAATGGCTGACAAAAGATCAAATGAACTGCTATTCACTAATGGCTAAACTATAGTGGTTTCAAACTGGGGAAAAATCTCCCCTGGGGTGATTTCGTAAGTCCAGCGAGAGATGAGGCTATGGAGTAAAAATTGAAGTCTTGGTGAATGTTTCTGTCTCAAGGAGAGTTTGGGTGTGTGATGCGAGTTGGAGTTTAATTGTGAAACCGAAAGTCTGAGTTTCCTTCTCCAGAGTTTTCCAATTCAATAACTGCTGAATGTAAATAGAGTATAAGCTTTTTGTTGTTGTTTAGTCTTCTAGCTTAAATAGAAATGGGAAAACTAATAATCTTTTTGACAAAAGTGAGGAGTGAGATTGAATGAAAGTTGGTCAAAGAGGAGGCCACGAAAAGCCACTGAAATTAGGATAGAGGAACTACTTGTCAAGATTGATAATCTAGCCAAGGACTAAAAAAATTGGTAGGAATGACCTGGGATTACCTTTGATGAACTTGAATGTCCTCTTTCGTCAATTTTACATAGCTGTTGATCATTGCCACGGGAAGATAGAGGCCAATTCTCAGAAATTTTGGTTCAGAATTGTTAGTAACAACTCTGATGATTGGTTGAAATGACCAGGAATGACCACTGTTGGCTTTATATGAACGCTGGTGTTGATTTTTTAGCGTCGAAAGATGTATTTATGTATAAACTGTCAAATTTTTGGTACAAAATTGTGAGCAAAAACTCAAAGAATTGCAAGGGATTACCTGAAATTACCTTTTGTGACCTTGTCCGACCTTTAAGGACCACTTCACGTAGATTTTGATTTTTGCCGCGTGGATTTGAGCTTATATGGCAAATTTTGGACTATTTGACGCAAAAATATGGCCAGCGATTTCGAAAAATGGCTATAAGAGAAAAAACCGACTTGTGGTGGCAGTGAGTGAGCGCTAAGGTCAATATGACTTAATTTATGTCACAGGCTGATGCTTATTCTTCCTGACAAATATTGAACCATAGGGCTTTTTCATTTCAGCTAGAACCAACAAATAAATAAAAACATGGTTCAAATATTTGTATAAATCCATTCGTCTACTAATATTTCTCTTTCCCTGTATGTGGTTGTGTATCACATACACACACACACACACACACACACATATATATATATATATATATATATATATATTAGTTAAAATCCTTTGAATTACGTTAGGAAGAAGACATAACTGATGCAAAGCAAAGAAATGGATGCTTGAATGAAGATGGTTGATGATGCAATCACTCATATGTTAGATGCTGTTGTCTCTGTGTACGGTAATGCCAAATGGCGAATATTGTAACTTGAAATCTACATGCATATAGATACTGCCCGTCTTATTCGCTAGGTAACTTCTGTCATAAAACACCAAGCATGCAGTTAGAATTGATCTTCTGCCACCCGTAAAAGCTGGTGTAACTCAAGCAGCCGGGTAGCTGGCATGGACAACTATGCATCTTGAGGTAAAAGAGACATGTTTACGAGTCTCAACAAGAGATTATCCTTTATTTCCTACTCGCACTGTTGACTAAAGGCACACCGCCAAATTCAAGGACATAGATATATACGAGGCAATTGTCAGGCAACTCTTGGGATATGCTTTGTGTATATGGAATACACGATTAAAATAAAACATCAAGACTATTTAGAGAGTAAAACGTCGTGGAACAAGACTGCTCCCATATCTTTGCCATTTATATCACTGAGACTAGAACTGGTCTTGAGAATCACCAGATTTATATACGATAAAATGTGTTCAGAATTGAAATAACAAAAAGTTGATTCCATATCTGCGAGAGACCGTAATGATAAAATGATACTCAGAAAACCAGATATTGTTTTTTTCATTCAATCAAAAGAAATCACATACGTAACGAGATCTCAATGAATGAAATTTTCTATCAATATCTTTGTGTGTGAGACCAAAAAAATGTAAAATGAAGTATATTATTCTGATATAGTATGCATATCAAAACATGATAGTGTTTTTGTAGGGGTCTTTGTACATGAGGTATAATCAGTTGGTGCGTGAAAATGAAATGTTCTTGTCGTATACGTGAGGCCTAGTGTGCATGAGTGAAATAAGATTTACACACTTCACAGAAGGATTTTAGATGGCTTCCAGGCATTTTAACCCTCAAAAACATTTGTGTTTTTTAGATGAAATGTTCGTCAAAGATAAAGCAGCCATTCGGCGCTTCAGTACGGAGGGCATAGCAATAAGCTTCAATCATAGGAATCTACAGGACTTCGACTCCACTTCTTTCCTGTCAGTATTATCAGTCTAGGGAACACACTCGGTGAGAAAAAAGGCATTTCCAAAGAAACAAATACTTAAAAAGTAATTGAAAAACATGACAATGGCAACAAGATCACTGATAAATTCAAAAAGTGGGCATATCCAGTCCAGCAGAATAAATTATAAGTCGCATTTGATAATATACAAACTCATTTGAATTGATCTCCCGTAGATACATAGTTAATATATCATTCAATTCAGATAACGTAAATTGAATAAACAATTAAAGAAAATTGGGCTACTGCAGGAATCGAACCTGCAAACGATAGGGTTGCTGCTTCAACGAAACTATGCTTTTACCATTGAGACAAATAGAATTGAAATGAAAAGATATGGGAGTTTGGGTTGAGAGCAGATATTTTGCCTTAGCATTACTGGCAGTTGTTCAGCTCAATGGTAAGTGCATTGTTACGTTAGAGCAGCTACTTTATCCGTGGCAAATTTGATCCCTGAAGCTGCCCCATTTTCTTTGATTGTTTATTCTATAAATTGAGTAATATATCAACGGTGTAACGACGGGAGATCATTTCAAATAAGTACAACACAAATTAATAATTCACTACAAATCTATCTGATGATTATCTTAAATCTACCATCAAACAAACAACTAAAGTCTTTCAGCAGACAGGTATGATGACTTTTTTTGCTGGGTTCATATCGACAAGGAATAGAGGTCTAAAGGCATACACAGATGAAAAATTATCATTGTCGTCATCATTAACCTTTTTCAGTCCCGTTGTTGTACATAGATCTTTCCTCAAGAGTAGAGAGATCTCTCGTTTTTGGATGCCACGATGCTGATTTTTTTTTCAAAACTTTCATGAATCATCACACCACCTTATTTGACTTTAGAACGTTTGGATCCTTGTACACTCACACCGTTTCAATCTTCTGTTCGTAAATGAGATTCTCAGTTTGTTAGAACTTCGATAAATTGCTTTTTTTTTTACGTACACAGTAAAGGTCTTCCGGTTGCTAGAGTAGTTCTATGAAACAGATTTTTATTCTGAGATTAATAAAAAAAAATCCAAACATAACCTCAGTCTCTCCCAATATATTTCATTAAAAAGCAAATAATCAATTACTAAGTCAACAAAATGTGCTCTGCATAAAAAGGGAAAATAAGGATCCCAATGAAGTTCATTGTGGAGACTTTTTTTATCGTATTTTTCTGTTTTGTCTAAATTCCAAGTAATTTAGGCTCTGATAAAGTTGCAAACCACAGGTTGGTGCATGAATTTACTCATATCTGCTGTTAACTTTATCTCTCAATCTATCCATCCATCTGTTCATCAATCAATTTGAGCATATTCCTATCAATCTGAGTGTGTTCATATTTATCTACCTATCTATCAATATGAATAAGTTATATATATATATATATATATATATATATATATATATATATATATATATATATATATATATATATATATATATATATATAAATCTTTTTTTCTCAATACCATTGTTGCAATAAAGACTTTTCAGTCTATATATAAGTATTATATTTATATCTATCTTCCCCAGAGTATTTATCTCCCTTCGGTCTCCTCTCTCAGTGGTAATTTGTCCCACTGACAGTAGGCCCCCTCATTTTATTTCTATTCTTTGTCTCCTTTGAATTAAATTCTTTTACGAATATTTGGGATGGTTTTCTTACATATCTCCCAACCAATCCTCCTTGTTACTTCTGAATTAAATTTCCCAGTGAATATTTGGGTCACTTCCCCTGTGAATCATCTAAGTTTTAGATTTCAATCATTTGTCAATATAGCGTGGAATAATATAATAAATTTTCAGTCTACATATCATTTCCCTATCTGTTTCTGGCCATTCTCATTGCGTCCAACCGTTAAGACCCGGTTGGTGTGGTTATCAAACAAAATATAATTCTTTCCTGAAATAAGCTATCAACATAGCGACAAGTAGAAACAATGTAGTTTTGTGTAAACATACACTGATGTCCAGATATCAGACTTTGAGAAGAAACAATTGAACGTAGTTACATATAGAACGATGAAATCACTTGCATGTAAGAAGTTTATTTCATTCAAGTATATAATGGTCAAATTACTACAGTTGATTTAAACATAGCAATTCTTTAAACTTCCAAATTTCAGACATTTCTGGATTCAGCTTTCATTTCAGTCAGAGAGGGTACAGTCAGAAAAAGCAATGACATCATGTTTGAATGAACTCCGCAGCAATTGGTAAAAAAAAACGAACTGTAAAGTCATGCCTGAGCGTGAGGATCGTTGCTCATTCAATAAAAACGTGTCACTTTCATTTTGATGAAATTATCAACTTTTTGACAATCAACCTTCTCAGGTCATTGTCTTGATTCGTCAAAGGCACAAAAATGACGTTATTAGTTCTCATCCATTCATTCACATTCATACCCATATTTATTTCTTGACTTTTGATATCTTTTTGCATTTGATATTTTTTTAAAAAGTTCTCAACCTCATTCACATTTCTTTTGGGTTCCAAACTTAGTAAAAGGCTTGTTTAGAGATTATTTCATCCCAGTTTCAAAGTAAATCATTGTCAATTTAGCTTCAGTATAGTTTACAAATCGATTCCATGTAATCTTCATGACGACAACAATATCGTTTTTATTTTCATTTTATGGAGGACTATTTATTTTAGTACGTGAATTATTATTATTATTATTATTATTATTATTATTATTATTATTATTATTATTATTATTATTATTATTATCATCATCATCATTATTATTATTATTATTATTATTATTATTATTATTATTATTATTATTATTATTCACATTTACATTCACATTCATTTGATGCGTTAAAAGGCAGCAACGATTCCTGTAGAGAAAAATTGTAGTTGAATTAATCCTGATGAAAAATACAAGTATTTTTTTCTCCTTATGGTGGAAACTACTAAGCTACTAAATATGTTATGAAGACAGTTCATAATCGAACCATAGTATCATACAACGCCACTGGTAAGTTACTTCTGTGTGTCAGTGGTTAAACACGTTCTACATGTAACTAGTAGATCTCAGGATCGAATCCATCAGAATTTTTTCTTCTTTCCTTCACTTTCAAAATCAATTATGGATTAACAATTATGCTGAGTTGGCTCTTTTTTTCAATTCATCGATATAACTCCTCTTTGGTTTTGATACCGGTGACAGATCAATCATAACGCTGAAGAGACGTTTCTTCTTTGCCTGCTTTTGAGGCAAGTGATGGATTAACCACTGGGCTGAGTAAACTTTTTTCTAGCTTCCACTCTTTCTTCCTTTTGAGAAACCGTTACGCTGAGTACACATTACTGCACACTCCTTTATCAAACTCCTATTTTTGAGCTTTACTTTATTTTTGAATGAAACAAAACAGAGGTCATGCATGTAAAACTGTGACACGATGACGTGTGCAAAAAAAAAACTGATGACGATCTCAGTGTTTCAAAGCCCAACTCAGTTCGACTAACTCTAGAAAAAGATTGCAAATCCCATTGATTTGAACTACTAATAAAGGAATTGAAACGTGAAACCTAGTTTTTGACTGATATTGTATGAAGAGAGAAGTTCTGTTTTGATTACTTTTGAGATTTTACTGAAGCTCAGGAATCTGATCCTAGCTCAGCCAAGCTAGATCTGTATAGTTTATTGTACTTCAACTGGAGAAATCGGAGAATTTGAAAACAAAAATACAATTATGTTGCTGTGTTAGATTCTGGCAGTATAGACACAACACAATGTTGACAATAGTCGACCATAATAGGATAAAAAGAAATATACGTACTACACAGGACAGGATACTATGAGAATTGCATATTTACCATATCTGCACATTGTACATACGCCTTCTTTGCTTTTCAAAAGATAAAGGATATTTCTCTCACTAAGTCGTTTTTTCATCAATATAACATGAAATAGTATAATAAATTGTCCATCTAGGTATCATTTCTCTGTCTGCATTGGCTTTTCTGCTTCCATCGAACCGGAAAGACCCGGCGATGTGGCTATCAAATAAAATATAATTCTTCCTGAAATAAACTATCAATATAGCGATCAATGGAGACAATAGGATATCGTGTTAACATACATTAATGTCATGGCTTTTCACATTTTGAAAACAAATCAATCTTAGCATGGATACGTATGTATAAGTAGAATCACTCCCACGTTAGGATCTAGTTCTTCGTAGAATTTATACATATACATATCTAATATAACTCTCTCTCTCTCTCTCTCTCTCTCTCTTTCTCTCTCTCTTTCTCTTTCTCTCTCTATATATGCCATATCCTTTCATGTCATGGGTGGTTATTGTTATTTGCCTTTCAAAACTGTGTATTGCAATGATGGTTTCCTAGGGGAATGGTAGGATGGTTTACCATTGCCCAAACGACTGTCTTTTTCTTAGCCTGGTTGCCTCCCTCGGCCAGAAAGACCATTGTGCCTTGATATATCACAGGAAACTGAGACCATGGCAGGTACAAGTGTTTCTTATATCGATGGCAAGACTTAAAATGTGTTCAAAGCTTTCATGCATCAAAGATGAGGCTTGAAATTGCGTCCCGGCCCGGTTTTTTTTCCTGAAAGGTCAGTACTCTGAGATGAGTACTAAGCACTGTTAACAGCCGCATATTTGGTTTACTGGTAGAGGCAGCCCTTTGGAGAAATAGCTTACTTTATAATGAACATTTCCTCAGAAAGAAGATGATGCATTTTGCAGGGTATAGAGACGAATTGCCATTATAGAAAATGAATGAACAACCATAGTGTCAAAATTTGGAGTCATGTACAAAATTTCGATCGAAGAATAGACATGGTCAGAATTAATCGTTTTCATGACATAGGAGGCGTTTCCACTGGACAACATCTAAATTAGAGTGAAAGCTTAATAGATCCTTCAGACTTGGCTGTTATCATTGATTATGTCAGAACAAGCCTTACCCCACAGAAAAATATCAAAATTTTTATCGTTCAAAATTTTAATGATAGATCTTTTGAAAGGTCGTGGAGTACTGATGCCAATTTTCTAGTCTTTAGAGAAAACAGTGTGGCTAAGAGAACCGGAACAGATCAACACTAAAACAAACGCATAAACACACAAACATATTAGTTTTAAATATGGAAATTCCCGCTGTGTTTGATGATTTCAGTTTTCAATGATCTATCATGTCTTCATTTCTCTTCCTGCTTCTTTATTTTCTGGCGGAGCCAAACCATAAAGACCTGGTTGGCGTGGCTATTGGGATAGAATAAAATCATTCTTTCTCAAAAGCCTATCAATATATGATCAGTACTGACGATAGGGTAATTTGATATTTGCGATTTTTGAAAGGTAATTTCATTACAGAATCATCCATAACGATACAACCATTCCGATGTTAAAGTATAGTAAATACTATATTGGAATACAGTCATATAAATATCCGACTAACTTATGTCGGATCGGGGATACGTCTTCAAGAACAACTCACTGCAGAAGACGGGTATTCTATTCATTGCAGTTCTATGGCTCTACAGCGAATGATGGACATTTCTGCTGTGTTACCATGCTTATTAGAACGTTATGTAGATATCGATTTCTCCAAGTTATCTCGACACTGGAAGTGACAAGGAGAAAAGAAACTAGCAAACTCTTCTTTAGAAAGGAAATAAATACGCATGCGCAATAGAGATGTCCAGGTAAACATGTATAAGTCATGATATTCTATGTTGTGTAATGCATGTATTTCAAGTCACCTTATGATGATAGGCTGACATCTAGACCGAGTCACTTCCATGATACCAGAACGTAGCCTGGGTCCAAATCGATGGCTGTGCATAGTTACAGTCATTCCCCTGTTAGAATGTCGTTGAGTCGATTGTAACATCTCCACATATACATGTATAGCAAATCCCAATACGAAGTGTAGAGGAATAAGTAATAAAAAACACTGTCATGTGTCAACTTGTGTCCAGGTTACATTTCGGTATCTAGAAGTCCACTCGATCGAGGCGAAAGTTGATCATTCTAGGATGAAGTTGAATACACGCACTGCACAACAAAATATAACGTGACACGTTTATATTTACATTAATTTCACCATTGTTCATATGCATTACCTGCATTTCCGAATACATAGGAGCAACTGCCATCCAGTACGTATCTTTCACTGCATCATCAACTCATCAGTATAGTGTGGAATAAAATAATACATTTTCTCGGTATCATATCTCTGTCTGCCTTTTGCCTTTGTGCTAGCATCAGACCATGAAGACCTGGTTGGTGTGGCTGTCAAATGAAATAATTCTTTCCCGAAATAAGCTATCAATATAACAATCGATAGAGACAATAAAGTTTTGTGTAAACATACATAAATGTCCAGACCTCTGCACTTTGAGAAGAAAGCAATCTAAAACACAGATACGTATACATATACATACACGCTCTGATATTGTTATTCCCATATTAGAATGTTAACATGTATACGTCTACTGCATCTATCTCTTAGTATAGATATATGTGTCATATCTTTTAAGAACGTAGGCAATCATGGCTCTCCACATTAGTAAAATGTGCATTGCAATGATCTTTCGTAGGGAAGGATATTGGGGTGATTTCTCATTGATTCAGTTCAAAAGATTTGGATATTCAAAGAAGATATTGAAACCATGCAAGAACGCCATTATTGGAATCGACCATTTGCGCCAACGTTGACGTGCTCAAGAGATTTGTTATCACTTGATCTCCAGGGAAAGTGAAGGGGAACTTCTAAATAGAAATAATCAAGGACAGTTATAACAATACTACAATGTTAAACTATATGCATGCTGTTGATAATGGTTGCGGTATTTATATAATTTCGAAATCATTCTGTACTTTAAGAGAAATCCATAAAATGGCATTTCCCTTTCGTTTTTAATTTTGTTACAACTGGAGAATCACCATTCAAATATCTATATTTTTTTATTCGTTATTTTCCGGTATTTTCTCCTAGCTATTATATTATTCAATACGATTTTTTGAAAAAATAAAGAACAGAACATCTGAATATTCAGGGGAAAAGTAGACTTCATCCTGTCTCGATGAACAATGGGACGACACAGTAGTAACTTGTCCTGGACGCAAAATGGGCAAAGCGTACGGTGATTATAGGATGCCTGATCTAAAAAGCCCCTTTGGCTTTATTGATGTAGTCTAAACGGAAGTGGGTTAAATGGCTATAGGAGCTACTGGAATGGCCTCAAAGTTGACATCCAAACGTTCAAAGGAAAGTCCAACCCCTGCTTGGAATTGCCCTCCTTTTAAAACTGGTTGCCATCCCAAAGCTAAGGACTAAATATGTTCTGCAATCATATCTATTGCTGAATAGAAATGTATTAATGCCTTTCCGAAGGGCAGCAGTGCAGGGTAAACATATCGACCGGAGTTTGACCCCAGATTGCTAATTTCATCGTCTGTGTCGTTTATTGGCGTGCTGCTCCCACCACGTATCAGTGACATGAATAACCCATAAATTATCAAGTAGTTGCTGGAGAAAAACTCACGTTACCTACATGTTTTGTCAGGATGCTGTGTTGGGGAGACTCATTAAACAATTTGAAAATTGAATAAGTTAATTGTCTTGCCTTGAGCATTAATTATTGAAGAAGTCTGAACCAAGCATGTGCACTGTCAGACACAAAGGGATCAATCTATCACAAAATTACATCGCAAATTGAACCTACTCCAATAACTTACTAAAGGGGTAGATTTTCGAAAGCAGAAAGAAAATTTTTTTTTTTACGAGACGTAATAATACAAAAATTCCATAACGTACGAAAATTCCAGTCCCTTGCTCCTAGCAAAAACAGACAGGAAAAAAACATTTCTTCTGGACATAATAAGAAATAAGAGTTAGATTTCGACCCTTCATCTCAATTAGTGCAGATTTGATGCAAGATGGATACGTATACATGAAAAGTGAAGATACTTATGTTGACAGTTTGAGCAACAGTTCTGTTTGACTGTCTCAAACAAGAGAGTGAGAATATTGACTGGAACAGGATTTCAATCAAAAAGGAAACGTATTCAATGCTTGTTATACACGAGGAGAAAAGCTGTTTGCTAGGGAAATATTGAATATTACGGGTCGGCCTAAGAACTGAACGTATTATGCAGCATGGCGAATCATACTCATCATTTTGCGGGTACCAATAATAGTCTGAAGAGCCTTGCAAAAGGTCACAGGAATCCAAAGAAGTATCCAAACTATTCATTCAACGGCATAAATTAAATCAACAGCAATACTGTGAGGAGTTCTGGGTGAGTCCGTGAGGCTCATTACCAATGAATGGCACAAAAAACATCTAAAGTTGAAACGATCGAGGACATATTTAATTTCAAGAAGGAAAGTCAGAAGAAAAGGAATTAATCATCTCAAGATATTTTCAAAAGAAAAGAATAGGTGTAAAAAAGAAGGGGGAACATTGACTGGAATAATAAAACCTTCAGGGAAGGATATTGGAATTGAATTTGGAATGAAAGATATGCAATGTTTCGTTATAAACCAGAGGGAAAGCTATTTTGAAGGGATTGAATTAAACAAATCGACAATGAAAAACAAACACAGAGACTCAATGAACACAATGTAATCATTTAACAGAAAGGAAGATGATACATCACGAATAAGGAAGCCTCAAAAAGTTTATGAAGATTTCAGAGATGAAATTATACAATGGTGAAGTCTGGCTAGTCATTCAAAAGAAACCCCTTTGGGACTAACATCTTTATACAGCAAACCATGTTAGGGGTGAGCAATTACAACATTGTAAATACAGTGATTAATGAATAAATGACTTCTTTTTGTTGGTCCACGATCATTGAAGAAGTCTGAATATTCCAAAAACGTGTGAACGCTGCCTGAATCAAACTAACGGGCAAATTTAGTATTAACACACACTAAAAGCCTACTTTAAAGGGGATATCTAAAATAGAATATATCATTTGAGACCTGATAAGAAGGTTCCACGACGCCCCTGGTGGAGAAGCGTGGCGAATCTTTGGGAAGGTCTACGTCCAACGACGGACGTTAAAAAACTGATGATGATTATGATGATGGTAAGTAGATTGTCAAGCTCTTAGCCTTTTAGCAACATTTGTGCGACTCAGCAATGAATAAACTGTGTCACCTTTTCCTTGGCAGTAATCGCCCAAAAAGAAGCGTAAATGCTGCCGGGCGAAAACTGCAGGATCACTGAAAACCTACTTCCTGGCTCTGTCGTGTGGCTTTTATGCACAATACATACATTCAAACATACATGCCAAGCTGGACAAGATTGAAAACCAAAGAAAACAGTTTTTGGTGACTATTTCAGATACTAGTAACATGGAAGGCCTTTTGTTACTGGCCATCCTCTATCTAAAAACATGGATATGGAATTGTGACCAGGGTTGTGACTACGCAACTTAGTTCTCGAACGATGCATTCTGTTGAAGCTTTGGCAGGTGTAATAAGTGGCCAGCTCTGTGGGTGCTGTCATTGACCCATGCTATCTGCGCTCCCTCCAATTTTCTATCCGTCTCCCCTCGTCTCCCCCTTTTGTCTGGATTCCTGTCAAGATTGATAGTTCCATCTACTCCCACAGCCTCCCAGCCACCCGGGCTGATGTTGTCTACCCACAGGTGTCGTATACAAACTTCTGTGTATCAATGGCAATGCTTTTCTGCAAGTCAGGAGCGAATGACAGTTTTGTCGTGCAACACGTTATTAAGATATAAAACCATAGAATTATGATAGATGGAAGAATACTCGTCCTATATATATATATATATATATATATATATATATATATATATATATATATATATATATATTGTGCTAAACAGCAGGAGTTGATAACCTTTCCAATCATTTCTTGTTGCAAGGAGGCAGGCTAACCAGGAGATACAGGGGAAATGTTCATTAGCTTCGTGCAATGATCGGGCTTCTCCTTGGATTATTTACAGGATCACAATGGAGTCATTGTAAATGATCTCAGGCTGCTTCCAGCACCTGGTACAACTGATGGGTCACCCATCTAGGTACTGATCGGACAAGAACTGGTACATTCAACATACTCTTGCCGAAACAATCGTGTGTTTGTCAAGACCAGCTGTACCCTTAACCAGAAATAACCATTGGACTGAGAGAAACGGGAGTTATATGACTAAAAACGCCAGTCTTGTTGGGGTAATATGCCTTCACTGCGTGTTACAAGTAATCAAAGTAAATCTGGGCGGCTCACAGATTTAGCGAGCCCCTCTGAAATCACAACATGATAGAACCGTCACCAATATGGATATAGAATTGAGTACTCTTTCTTTCAGAACATAAAACTCCTGTTCTTATCATTTGTTCATCTCACTGACCCCCAGAAACGTCTATGAATAAATCATTATTTACCCTATCAGTGTTTTTCTCCTTGTGTATTAAACATGTTCCTCATTCCCTATAATTATATATATATATATATATATATATATATATATATATAAAGATAGATAGAGAGAGAGAGAGAGAGAGAGAGAGGGATAACGAAAGAGAGGGACAGAAAGAGATAGTAGAGCTGAGAGATGATGGATCGTCACATACAAATGCATTTCCTTTATAAATTATAAAATTTTGTTCCCAGTCACTTAAGTCAAGAAATAAAAGAAAGTTACTCCTTTTTGATGAAATACGATAAACGTATTTTGAAAAAAGACCCTTGCACTATCATTTTCCTCCTTGGATTCGCCAACGTAGACAAATGCAAGGTGAACATTGGAGAAATAATTAAAGTATTATTATATGAACAATAAAAAAACCTAAAAAACAGAAAACAAAAAAATAACTCGGTATATGGATATCTTTTGATTCCTTCAACACATAATCGCATATGAAAATGTCATAAAAGGTAGCAAGTCCATAACAACTATGAGATCTAGACCCAAATATTAAAGAAAAACTTTCAAGATATTTTATACAACATATATCAGACCACACTTATAATACACAGTCAAATCATGGTACCCACACCTTAAAAAGGATATCACAGAACCAAAAAATATAACAAAAGAGGACAATGTGAATGGCCCTGGAACTTTTGTTAAGTAATCTCATATGGAAACAGATTTTACGAAATGAACTACACTAGATGAAAGAAGAGTAAACAGAGATTCAATACGAACATTCAAAATGATAGAAGGCATAGATAACAACCCAATTAAAAAGTTCTTTACATTGAATAAGACAAACAACAACAAAATATACAAAATGAAAATACTTGAGAGAACTTTTTCCCACAAAGAAGAATGGAGAACAGGAATACTATAGTATAGCACGGCCTAATTATACTGATAATGAAAAGAAGGAATAACTTCAAGAAAAAAATCTGACAAATACTCGACGTATGAAAAAAAACTTTACAAGCATAAATTTGTTCATCGATCCTGCTTGCATTTTTTTATGAGGTTTCTTCTTCCGTTATCGTGATATTCCATTATGCAAGCACGTACCATTCGTTGTCGTGAAGCTTCAAATATCCATTGTAAACAACTCATCATGAAATTTGGCTCAGCTAAGATAAGATATCGGAAGATGTACTGACAAGCTACTAGATGTCAGTATTTATTCGGCTAAAGGCATTATAGATTTACCATTTTCAATGGGAGACGTCTGAATATAAGAGCTGATATAGACGTATTCTAGAAAGAAAAAAAACAAGGGAAAGAGGCACACTTGAAATTGGGTTTTTTTTACTAAGCAATGAAAGTGAAGACAATCAGGGCCGTGCAGAACCGGTAATAGGCCTGGGTCAGACAGGGAAAGTAGGCGACCTGTTTCAAATTGTTCATGGAGGATTTCGTAATCAGTGATGAAAATGCATTCATGAATCTGATCAGTATATTGCACATGAATTCTATTGTTATTCTCAACAGTTTGTTTAAGACACGAATTCTTCGCGAAAAGATTCCTTTGTAGTTGGAAAGGTTGATTTCTCCATTGAAGATAGATGACATGGTTATCTGACTATTGGAATGATGAAATATATGTTTGGTCTTTTAAGCGATATATATATATATATATAGAGAGAGAGAGAGAGAGATAGAGAGAGAGAGAGAGAGAAAGAGAGAGAGAGAGAAAGAGAGAGAGAGAGGGGAGAAAGAGAGATCGTGTCTTGATAATGTTTCACTCAAATATAACAGAAGAATACATGAAAGAAAATTAAGATAAGACATAAATAAAAAAAAAAGATATACGTATTTAATTATATACAAAAGAGATGTTAAGAAAGAAATACACGCATGTTAGTAACGACGTAACAGAAGTAATGATAAAAGTGATACAGATAGTGATAAGAGGCAGATTAAATGTAAAGGAAAATGTCAGAAAGTGGAAATTGTACTCAAAAAGAATTAGCTTCGAAGCAAAGATAATTTACAGTATGTTATGCGTTGATGTGTAGTCATGACTCAGTGCGTGTATACAAATAAATACCTATGAAACGCTGCGGGATCTTACCAAGCAGAAACACCCGAATAAATCTTGACCAAAATGGATCCTAACTAGTTATAACTTTTGTTGGTAAATGCATTGATATTCCTTCTGAGCATGTCTTAAGTTGAGATTTGAAAACTTGGAGGAACTTAAGATGAAATCCTAATTTTGATCGACTTGGACTCCGTGAAAAGTCATTTATAAGCTATTCCTACATTTTAATGTAAGGTTGTTAAAATACTTTGATATCTCAAAATTTTGACGGTAAATAGAAATTGTAAAAAGATACAATTTATGAAAAGTTGCACGATGCTTTTTCGCAAAGGAGATTATCGACATGATGCAGGAAAAATTAATTCGCAACAAATATGTATGTCTGCGACAGTTGTAGTAGCAAACAGATGCTTAACATTGTTACAAGATACAGTGAACATTCAAGTGGCAAAGTCAGGCTGACCAAGTTTGGCCACGTGAAACAATATTGCTGATGCTTGAGATATTTTTCAACAACGGTCCCCGTTTGAAATTGATGATTCAAGTCAGCCTCGTGCCAACCTCATCAATCACTGTCAGCAGATTCAAGTGAGATAAGTAGGTCACAGAGAAGTGATATACACTTTGGGATTATTGTCACATATATGTCGTGATGATGACAGTGATTTCTCTTCAGGCAGAGAAGGTAATATTGTTCTATAATTCATATCTATCCATCTATCTATCTATCTATCTATCTATCTATCTATCTATATATATATATATATATATATATATATATATATATATATATATATATATATATCGCTCCTTTGTTCCCTTGAGTCTACCAAAAAATAATGAGCAAGTAGTCTGGAGTAACCTTTTCCCCTAATGTTTTAACTGGCCCACTCTTTGCACGGTCTCAAACACAGTAAAACGCATGGCCAGACTATGTTTCAACATCTATTTCGACTGAAGATAATCCCTGCAACTTTATATTGTATTTATGATGAATCAAAAAATACACAAACATATTTTTTCAATCAATATATTCATTTCTTTGGAGGGAATGATCTCTTGTGTATTTGTTTACGAATTATTGTAAATACCTAAGTCTTGATTACTTACATTAGTCAGTCCAACAGCCCCCACCCTGCAATCTGTTGTTTACAAGTTCAAGTTCAAATTCAAAGGAGAAAGTGATTTTACAAAGGAAAAGCAAACTTAAGTTGTAGAACTTGATATTGGAAAGGATTTACACTTTGACTGAAATAGCAAAATCTGAATGAAAACGACGTGCACGGATTTACAAGAATGAATTTATTTACCTTAATTTCCAGTTTTAATTACTTTGAGTGGGTGTTGAAGGATCAGAGGTTGGATATACTGAAAAGGATCTGTTGATCAGTGTAATAAACACCGGTCAAGGCGTATCATGTTACGTTCACTTTGCTAAAATGCTTTTGGGAAAGGCATACATCTATCTTTTTCACTCTCCCTCTTGACGAAATAACAGGGCAGGTTGGGCTTTTTTTAGCCTCATGGAGCCAAGCTGTCTAATCAGAAACCAGGGAATAGAGCCCTTCCTCTACTGCTCCGATTTGACCTCTTTTTGGTAGCTCCTTTGGTCAAGCTGGCAACGGATGTATCGTTTTCTGTTTTCTTACGAGCGACGGCAACCTTGACATGGATTCTGGCAACTAGGTATCCAAAGATCTAATTACATAGCCAGTGGCTACTTTCCATCGTATGCAGAGAGAATAAACTTTTCTGTGAAAATATTCGATGATAACCAAAATCAGAATCATTCCTGAGAGAGGAAATGTTGTTATGTCTTTGATCCCAATATTTTTGTTGTAAAGTTTCCATATAAAATCTGCATTGAAATAGCAGAATCGATAAATTAAGATTTGAATGCCCACACACACACTCTCTCTCTCACACGCACACACTTTTATACGTAAATGTGAGTCTGTATGTGTGTACTTACAAATAGATATATATGAGCCCGCAGTATTGTATTGTATCAAATCTTTGATTCGAAATGATCTCCCGTTATCACATGGTGAAGGTATCGCTTGCTCTAAACAACGTAAATAGAATAAACAATTGAAGACCATGTAGCTGCAACAGGAATCGAACTTGCAACCGATGATATAGCCACGTCAACATAATTTTGCGCTTACCATTGAGCTACCATTGCATTACCGTTGGCTGTTTAGCTCCATGGTTATACCAGTGCTACGTTGAAGCAGCTCCTCTATCGGTTGATTTCTGCATCAGCCAAATATTCTTCAATCCTTTATTCCATCTACCATGTCAAGGTCAAGTGATACATTCCAAGTAATAACAGGAAGTCATTCCAGATAAGAGTTGTAATATGATATAACGAATAATCATATACATACATATATATGTATATGCGTGTATGTTTGTGTTTGTGTGTGTGTGTGTGTTTGTGTGTGTGTGTGTGTGTATGTGTGCGTATGTAATGATATTTTCCAACAATATATGAATTGTGTAATCTTAAAAATTGGTAAGAATTAACTATTTTCGATTTTCTCAAAAAACGAGTTCTGATGATTTGCTACGGCATCAGATTGTTATACCATATATTTATTTAAATTGGAGATGGTTATCGTTGTCATTGGGATCATGCAATGTTTGGTTCTTGGAGATGTTCATTGATGGTTATTGATTATTTTCCTCATGTTTATTCTCTATCCTTTTCTTTCGAATATTTGGAATTTCAGTATAATGAATATATATATATATATATATATATATATATATATATATATATATATATATATATATATATATATATATATATATATATATCATTCACGTTTTTTCCTGGTCCCTTTGTCCCTTTCAACACATCACTTAATTTTCAAGAAATGGACATTTTGGTCCAACAGAAAGAATAATAAAATGCGTTATATTTATTTTGAAAAATCCGATTGACGTTAAACGGAAGATTTCGTGGTCATTGACTTCTGAGCCCTCACCATTCTCTCATTTTGTCTAAGATACTGTTTTTTTTCTTGTTTAAATAGGTTTTCCATGCAGAGTTCAATTTACAAAGTACATTCAAGCTAAATAAGCACCATTTTTCTGTCCAGCAAAATTCGCATTTGTTTGTTTTGGGAAAATCCAGACCTCAACATAACCCTGCCTAGCCACCTGAAACTTTGTAGTAACATATGAGTGATACTTACTCTAGGTTGGCAAGGTTTCGATCGAGAAAGCTCAGACTTGAACAACATGAAAAATCATAAAATGAATAGTTATCTACAAATGCGTCCTATGGACCTAAAACATAGGACTTTAGCATCAAACCGAAAACTTAGCAACGTGCACAAGAGATAATCAAATTCAACATCGCATGGAGAGATAACAAGACAAAACATAACATGAAGAAAAACGAAACAAAACAAAAGGCAATTACCTGGTCAATTAGCAGAATTTTGGACAACTGTTGGACATCACGATTCATAACGTAGATCCCCAAGGATCGTATGTAAAACTGTTGCCGGTAAAATACTAGGCAGTGTGACGAACTTGCCGAATTCAGTAGTATTGGCTTTGCAACGCCCATGATGGATAGGCATAGTGAGTTTTTTTTGTTTTTTTTTTGTAGCTCTTAATACTTTACAAAACGTTCAGCGAAAGGTGTGGACAATGATTTACAGCCTAAATCGTACACACTTCTGCATATATAAATATGTATTGAGAAATGGATGATTATGATCCGACAGAATTATCATAAAGTTATATCATACAGAAACTCTTATATGAAATGGTCTGTCGTCGTTAAACGGTTCATTTACCGTTTCCTGCAGCAGCCCTATCGTCTTTAATTGTTTATTTCATTTAAGCTATCTATGCTGAGTGATACGTTAATGATGTAACGACGGGAGATAATTTCAAATGAGAGTTTTTATAGAATATAATGCAATTTTTAATCATATATATGTATGTGAATACTTTATCATCAATATTAGCCATAATAGGTCCGCAATCTATCTCGTGTAATACCCACGTTATAGCTTTTTCAACTGATTTCAAGTGGTTTTCAAATCGTTTAGGTAATTTCTGTTTTGCATTCTCGACTTATATCTACCAATCCAGTTCTCTCTTGCTGTCTCTGTTCGTGTCCCTCCTCTCTCTCTCTCTCTCTCTCTCTCTCTCTCTCTATATATATATATATATATATATATATATATATATATATATATATATATATATATATATATCTCGTTTCGTCATTAACGTATCACTCAGCATAGATAGCTTAAATGAAATAAACAATTAAAGACGATAGGGCTGCTGCAGGAAACGGTAAATTAACCGTTTAACGACAACATACCACATTTTAATTCATACTCACACAACACACACCACTGATGATGGGAAGAATCCCCAAACATGTATGGACTATTGACATATAAGGATTAATAAACCTTACCACCAAAAACTTCACTCCCGAGTCCGTCTCACTCTCTAAAATACACATTATATATATATATATATATATATATATATATATATATATATATATATATATATATATATATATATATATATATATTTATATATATATATATAAGCAATCATTTACACGTATACATGCGTATTTATAAATGAGATAACACATATGCATATATATATCTACAGAAAATAGTCGGTGAAAATCATGATTAACATAACTGAGCACTTTTATAAACATAAATTGTAAGTCACGTGTCAATGACGAACTACCCTATAGAACACATACTTGTGCATATGCACATATAAACTCTCATACACAGACATGTATACACACATACATACATACACATATATATATACGTTGCTTTTAAAACATTCACATTTCATTATGTAATTTCCTCCTGCATAAAATTGAAGCATTCTCTTTTGCTTAAAATGGAAGACATTACTTTTTCATTTCTTTCCCTTGAGAGAATACCTTAATCTTTTCTTTCTTGCTTTATTCGATCATCCTCACTCTACCTCTCTTTCCTTTTCTTTCATTCTTTCTTCCATTCCTCTTTTTCTTTTTTGATCTCTGGTCAATTATTATTTTCCTTTCTCAACGACTTCGCACTTACTTCTTTTAATCTCTTCCCAGTTCGTACTAATCACATCCAATCTTGCACAAGCTCTCATGACTAAAATAATCGCAAAATATTGTTATACCAACCTTTTAAATTGGACGAATCTACTTGCCTTCAAAAACAGCATGTATTTTTGGCCTTTTGATTTCTTTCTTTTTCCCTCTCTTATTCGTATATTCTTTTTTCTTTTTCATTTTCTTCTTTCTCTGCTCCTTAGCTTTTTCCCTCCGTCCTTTTTTTTTTCTTTCATTTACTTTGTTCTCTCTTTCCTTTGCTATTTCCTTCCTTTTCTCATCTCTTTCATTTGCTTACTTTTTTTTTCACCATAGTTCGGTCGTTTCTTCTTTTCTGTTTCGTTCGTTTCTTCGTTTCTCTCCTAATTTTGTTTCGTTCTTTCCTTATTTCTTCATTTTGTTCCTCCCCTTTTCTTTCTTCTTGCTGTCTTTCTCTTTTTCCCTCTCCATTACTTCCCCCTTCCTTCATTTCTCTCCTTCTCTTCCTCCTCTTCTATTCCTTCCGTTTACCTTTGATGTCCTTCTCTTTTTTCTTCTTTTTTCTTCCTTTTGCCTTTTTAATCCGTCTCCATTCACTTTTATCTTCCTTCATTTTTCTACTCTGTGTTTATCTAATCTTTCTTCCTTATAGTACTTTTCATTCTTCATTTCCTTTCCCACACCTAACCAACCCTCACATCATCCATAATTCATTCCTCCCCACCCGTTCTCATTTATCCCATCTCATTTCATATTTACCCTCTCTTTTTCCCCATTATTTTTCTGATATCTTCTATCATCTTCTAGAAATGATGGCACCTCAGATTCTGTCACAAAAAAAAGAATCAAACATTCAAATTGCCGTCAATTGCGTCCACAGAAGCCGAAATTCAAAATTTATTCTCCCATTAGTCTATATATTTTCCTATTCCACGAATCAATTTTCACTCATACGTTTATAAGTAATTCGTCAACAGAGGCAACTTAGAGGCAAATTGCCAGTAAAAGTTTCTAACTTGAAGATACGTGATTGGAAAAAAAATATAATCTATTTTTTATCTGCACTCAATCCTCTTTATAAAAAAATACTATCATTCGATCCGTGTAACTTTCTATCAATTCACAGTGAGTGCAAAAAGTATCCAATTCATTGCTAAAAATATATTTTAAGAAACAAGGCGGTACATAAGTCGAAAATGAATTAAAAGGAATCATAACTTTTCTGTTTTCATATTTTTGTTTCCCTTAATTCAGAAGTATCAAGAGAAACAATGGAAATCATAGTGAAAAAATGCACAACTGAACGACTAACTAAAATCATAGAATTTTTTTCGGATTCTTCGAACATTGACCGAACGAACATATCCTCGTTATTTGAACGTGCAGACATTACCTTCTGAGTCCATATAATGCCAATTGTTAATGTGTCTCTGAGAATTGGGTTATGTAAGTGATCACTCAATAACGGGAAAAACATGTTCAGTTCGAAATACTGAAAATCGTTTCCCTGTGCTGAGGGGCACAAATCCTTCAAAAAATGTTATGTTGACTGCTATCAGAAGAGCAGAAATTTATTAAATTGAAAATGACAGACGTTTGAAGGATCCCAAGAGATCACATGCGAAACCAAGGCTGGCAGAATACAAGTTGGAGAAATGAACTAAATGAACCTAAAAAATATTGGCACCACGACATCCATGATAGAGAATGTTGGGAAGTTCTTTGTCCAACTGAATGATGATGATGATGATGATGATTCCTTTTACATGAGTTGATTTTATTCTTATTGTTTATGTACTGCATTAGTTATGAATAAATTAAACACTCATTAAAACTAATGAGATATGGATGTTTTGAACACTTTCGCACCTCTCGCCCGATCCAGTACTCATACAGGCTAGAAATTGACGGATATGGATTTCGGTAATGTAGCCTTTATCATATTTCAATATTTTCCAAATTTTTAAAAAATATTTTGTATCAATATTGATTTGCTGATTATGTCGATTTTGAAGCTGAGTGCGTTTAAATACACTTTTTGGAATATACCAGATACTATTAACAATCATTCTTCGTACGTACCTCTCAGTCCATCCGTTAATGGATCTATTTCTCAATCAATTTTCCTCTTTATCGATCTGTATTTATGTATCAATCCATGAATCTATCTACTAATATATCCCTTGATCTCCTTATCTCTCGATGTATGTATCTATCAATTCATATTTATATCGATTGATTTATGTATCCGTGATATGATTTCTTTTATGGGATTTTTATACATTAAATAGCCGGTAACACACCAAAATTCCACCGGATAAGAGTTAACAATCAAGTGATATAGATTTTTGTTTATGTTTAAGAATGCAGTATTTCAGTTTTGGATTCATCATCGCCCATTACTTGTCAAATAACCCCCGTGAATATTTTTGCTAATTCGATAGCATTCATTTTAAACTTCTTTTTCTTTTTATAGTCATTATATTTTGTTTAGGGTAATTTCGGGGAAAATAAGGGATTGGTTGGCTGGAGAATTTTGAAGCCATTAAGATAATGTTTTTTATGTCTTCATCAGCTGCACGAAGAATCATAATCAAACTAGGGTAGTAAAAGAAAAAAAAAGGAGAAAAAAGAAAAATAGGCAAGCTTTTTTGCAGCCAGTTGCAAATTTAGTGAGAGCAAACGTCACAAATACATAAAACCGATTGTCAAATTAGGTTACACTGAAGAAAGATAGACAAGGGGAACAACTGTGTATGTCCTCTCCTCTGTCTCTATAGACTTTGGAACACATGTCTTTACGAAGCCTCTGGAGATCCTGGGGTGCACAATTGTCAGAAACCTCCGTCTTGCATCGCTGATTTAGTCCCGAAGGAAGCAGAGAATAATGCATCTGGTATCTGGTGGCTACAGGCAGTGTCGGACGACATCAAAATAAGCGTCAAGGTGATTTGTTTCGAATCAGAGTTTTTTTTTAGACTTGGTAGTGGTCTGAATATGCCTTACTATTTTACCCATCGCCGAGGAGGGATGAAAAAAGTGATTTATGTGTTCCAAGGGGCATTAATCCGAAATGAACACTATCAGTAAACTTGGGTCACTGATTCTATCACAAACGCGAGGCCAATCACGACCTCACCCATTTTAGAGTGTTTACTCCTTAGGTAACACTCTCTAAGAACATTCATGCTGTATTGACTTTAATCCTCAACGAGTACATAGAGCCTATCCTGTGCCAGACAAAGATCAACTTGCTAAATATCGGAAAAAAACGATATCAATGGAAAAATCGATTCCATCTTAATCTGACATCTTGGGAACTTAGTTGACGCCAAAGGGGAAATATGAAAATATCGATTGAATCACACATTGAATGCAATTTTTTCAAAATGAATAATGAGTATATTTCATTGCTTATTTATTTCAACAAGACGAAAGTCTTCAGGAGATAAATGTTTTGTTACAACCCTATTTTCAGAATATTTAATGTCATAATAATAGTTGAGAAGATGATTTGTTTTAGATTTTATTTCTTTCATCCCATATCCAGCATTTTGTAACATAGCATTTCAATTGTTCTAGTTTTTGGGTGGCCTCCCATAAGCTTCTTGGAATAAGCAGCTGGAATTTTAGCCCTTCCCTTGAGACAGGACAGGTGTATTGGCCAGGTGTGTAGGTGTCTTTGTTGGCAGATACTTTTAAAATCAAACCTGCATAGTTTATATTAGATCAGGGCTCCCTGATGTCCGTTCAAATACCTTAAATTTGTCGTCCTCAAGTCATTTTAGAAAAATTTGGAAGTATGCTTGAGGTCAGTGTCCCCCTGAAGAGCCCGGTTATGACCACCTGGTTTCTAAAGATGTTGTTTCAATACATGTGGGTAATATTTCCTGACTACATTCCCACGAGCAAACCATCTGTTAGCCTCTCGTCACATCAATTAGCCCTCCTTCTTGCTATGTGCCTTGCTCATCTCTATTTTTGTTGTTGGAGTGTTTGTATGATAATCTTCACACTGGTTTTACTTCCAGATCCAGGTTGATATTTCTCCATCACTAAATGATATAGATCTGGGTGCAGTCGAGTATTACCTTTAATTTAGAGATACTCTGAATGGTACAGCTTGATGGACGAACATATTCTTATATCATGAACGTGAGGAGAGGGACTCTTCACTGTCATAAGTGCCATATGATTGAGCCCTACCTGTCATCAGTGCCATGTAATTGAGCCCTACCTGTCATGTTATTTGTCACAGAAATAAACAACTTATGTATGATTTTCCGTAAGAAATGTTAGAGAGAGAGAGAGAGAGAAAGAAAAAGAGAATGAGAAAGAGAAAACGGGATGGAGGGAAGGAGGGAGGGGGAGAGAAATAATGGTGATGACAGGATAAAACTAACGACCATCCAGTCAGAGTGAGAGGGAAAAAAAGAGCGCCGATAATTGCTAAGTCCAATTCCCGATAATCTGATGTCGGATTGGCAAGAACTTTTTTTTGTAAAATCTTCCTCTTGTACTCGAGCTGTGGGTGGGATGAGGGGTCAACAACCGATGCATACCCCTGATTGTCAATTATGGAACCGAAACATGCAACTTGACCAAACGCTTGGCTGCTACTTGCGCAGGTGAAAAACATGTCCGAATTCACACAGAGAGATCACAATACAACATAGCGTATTGATGGAGAAACTGGAATCAGAGATACGATGAGACTCATGACTCGAATGACAATGGAATGTTCATGTTGTAAGAATGATGGACATCAGCTGGTCTGGCGAATCTCGGGGAAGACCTATGTCCTACACCAAACCCCAGAATCCTACTGATTCAGACGAATGAATGCCTTTCCCGAGTACGTTAGTGTAAAATGAACGTGAACTGTCTCAGCAGGGGCTTGAACTCGGCTTTATGATATCACTCTTCATTTCGTTAATCATTCAGCGTCTCCCACATCCGGATACATTACAATGCATGCCCCGATAATAAGTGAAAAAATTATTCGATATTCATTTCAACACTAACGAGAATTTGAAAAACATTTTTACATAGTATTTAGGTAATATTTATCTGGAATGTATCTTTTCTCATACAAGTATTATGAGTTTTTCTTATGTTTACATGAGTATTTTGGATAATTGAAAATAGAAGTTCGGATTTGGATTTTATAATCTTTACATATCTCTTTTATTGATAAAAATTTGTCTTAAGTTGAGATAATTTCTTGTTTTTTTTTATTTTCATGGATAAAAAGGATTCATTTTAGTCCATCTCTCAACAAGAAATGAAACCAACTACGTTCTTCTAAATTCTGTAAAAATATGACAGGATGATTCGATTTAATCGAAAGGTTTTTCAAGTATATAATGGAAATTTCATATATCATTGTGCATACGAGTTCTGTGCGTGTGTCTAAATATGATGCAATATAAACATATATGCATGTATATGGAAATACGTATGTCGATTTCGCAATGGCGGTTGAAAAAATTCAGGAAAACTTTAAATAGGAAAAGTAAACGTTTTAGTTATGGTTTGAGGTATTATGGTTTTTGATTTCCAGAGGGCTGAAGTGATTTTATTTCTGGTTATTATCTCCCACTGTCCGGTAGAAGGGGTTACATTCAGGTCATTTGTACATTATGCTTGATTTGGATTCAAATTCCATGGTTGTCATAAAATTCCAATTTAAACAGTGAAGTGAGGGGGCGTGAAGCATCAATGTGTGTGAATTTGGGTGTTTACAGTGTGGTGGAATTATATTTTGGTAGGAAAGCAGATTTGTGTAGTCAGTGATGATAAGTGTATGATAGGAAAGAGGATGAATTGATGTTGAGAGACAGTTGTTGAGCGGTGTTTGGGATTTAGGGAGGTCAATTCCATGATTTAGAAAAAAAGGAGAAGGGCCTCTGTTCTCAAAGAAAATCAGAGCTGTGGCTCCATCTCCAAAGGGAATAATTACTTGGAGTTTGATGCAGGTTTCAAAGTATTGATGGAATTCGCCTTCCTTCTCCTTTGTGCAACATCATCGGTGTTTATTTTGTAGAAAAAAAAAGTGAAAAGTTCAGTTTTTTTTTACAAAACATTGAAAAATGTGTAAACTAACTTTGAGTTTCTTTGTCAAGGGATCTCTTATTTGTAATCCGTGTAATGTCATCCTATTCCTAAGGAGGGAGGTTTCCGCTACGTATTCTTTATTTCAACATCGACAAATACTGGCATGTGTTTTATTTTCAACGTCCTAAGAGATGCTGGATTTAATTTCGAAGGTTTTACCCCATTCGAAAGTATATCTATTTTCTCCTAATAAACCGCTATTTAGTCCATTGCATTTGATTATCAGTTCTTCTGATTCTGATTTCTCAGAGTTTGTGGCTTTCGTCACCAGCTTTTTATAAATTTGAAGGCTGACGTTTACATCTACTGAGCACTGGATTTATGATGATTTTGTTTATGCAGTAGTCTCTTTTAAAGAAGTGGATATCTTTTAGGGGTTTAAGCGGTCAAGTGTGATGCCTATTGGAAAGATAATTATTTCATTAATGTTAGTGTTTACTGCTAGTAATAGTTGTCATCTAATTATGCAGCTTTTTCAATTTCAGCTCTAATTAGGAAGAGAGCATAGTCTTGTTTAAGTAAGCTTTTTTCGAAAATATTTCTAGTCCAAGTTTTTTTTTCGAGCGTTTATGACAAGAAGAAAATAGAAAATACGGTCTACTGTCCGTGGGTTTTATATGTACGTTGGAACGATTTCTCTACCGATATTTTCTATGTTTTTACAGTTTAAAAATGGAATTTCATGTTTGTTAAATTCCATTGTAAAATCAATGTATCCCGTAGATTATTCAATATATATATATATATATATATATATATATATATATATATATATATATATATATATATATATATATATATATATATATATATATATATATATATGATTGTGTATTGAGGATTTTTGTATACTGATCGTGTGGTGGTATTATTCTCATAGAAAGATACATTGATAGATAGATATGGAAAGAATGAATCATACCTGTCATTTTATCTTTAAAGGGTGACAGCTAATAACCCTTTCCCCAATGAATATCTTAGAGGGGACTGTAATGATGATGAGACCAAATTGGCACATTTGAACGAGATAAAAACGTCCTGCACGAGGAGAAGTGCCGAGGGAAGCCATCAATCATAATCTACAGATTCATTTTGTGAAAGAAAATAGTGTCCATCGTTTTCTATTTCCTCTTTCTCTCGTTTTTTTTCCTTTCATTTCTCTCTTACTTTCTTCCTTTCTTTCTTTGATCGATGACGTAAGAATAGAATCTGTTTTTCTATTTCCCTTTCTCTTCTTAATCCTTAATTGAAAATCGTGACATTTCCACTTTTTTTCCCTATCTTGACCAGAAGTCTGAATTTGACATTGTTGTTTGGTTGATGAAATGAATTCTAACAATACAGAGAATTCAATAACACTTTATTTTAATGATTTCGTAGAACTGAAGATGTCGTTTGAATTGGGGTGGGGCAGTGATTGTGTTACTTTTGTCTGTCAGCCTTCATCTTCATTCATTTTACTCGAATAATCTACCGTGATATACTCCTGGCTTGCCATCTAAGTCGAAGTGTTGGACATTTGATTCCTTCATCACGTAACGAGACAGCTACGATCTCCAAAGAAATAATGACAGGAAGGGAGCAATGCATTCATACCTCCCCTATTTGCGTGAATAAGCGCACATCTCCCAAGTCTGGATTCGAACTTGTCTTTCCAACTACATTTTCCATACCCTTAGCTCAGCCAATCACGTTTGTGAAGAAGAAAAAGGAAACAAAAAAGGAGTTCATTGAGTCCTCATTTTAATACTTACCAAAATTGTAAAAATACATCAATGTAATGTTTACGTATTTGATTTATTTATTGAATGGAAATGTCAGTCTGGTCATCTACGTAAACAATTCACGAAATACGTATCCAAAATTGAGATAAACATTGATTCAAGTTATCAAACTGTATGAAAATTGAAAAATAAGTAAAATTGAAAATAAGTAAAAGCTTATCAATACAGAAAAATATTTACCTGGCACATTTATCTATTTTCCGAAAATTATCCTGTATATTTCAGCTGATAACTCCCCCAATTTTTTTTTTTTCAAAAATATTTTACCTATTTTTTTCCCTATTTACGTATTAAGTACAAGATTTATTTTGAATTTACATTCATTTTTTTATGCATCCGGAAAGAGAATATTAGATTCATAATTCATAATTTTTCAAAACAGTTTTTCATTCTACTTTGAATTTTAAGTAGAAGATATACCTCGAGTTTACGAGATTTTTCGTTTATTTTCGAAATCGTTTATATTCATAATCGTTCATCTCTTAACGAGAAAGTCCATCAACTACGTTCTTCAACATTCCTTGAGAGGATTATTGGTCGATCGAATTCAATGAAAATGGATTTGTTGCAAGTTTTTTTTTCCAATTTGTATATAATGTTACCGCATAATTGTATGAATTTATCAGAGGCATAGCATGAGTTTTCAAGGAAAAGATGCCCCCCCCCCGGAGCAGATATCAAGATTGCAAAAATATCTGCTGAATTGATAACTATCATCAGACAGATTATCAATACTTATACCCCTCGGATATAGTGCAACTGCCTCCAGGAACTGTCTTTGCTCCTGGGCGTTGTCTCCGCCCCAGGCGCTGAGAAATCTCGCTATGCCACTGTCACAGACACATACCGACGCACTCATACTTACACAGTCAAGCATGTATACATATATACATATTCAGGGTTGAACACTTTTCAAGTGAGGTAGTCCGTCAATTGTAAGCTTATGCAATGCTCTTCCACAGGAATAGAACATTCAGGTAGACGGGGAATATCTGTGTAAATAAATATATTGCTAGAATTCAGCCTTACTGACCAGAGGTAGGATATTGGTCTCCGGATTTGATGCAAAGGTTTCAATCCTGCCTCGCGGTACTGAATGGGATAATGGAAAGTTTATAGCCACGCTGAAGAGATGTAATACATATATATATATATATATATACACATTGAGAGAGAGAGAGAAAAAGTGAGATGGGAGTGAGAGATGCGATAGATGAACAAACAAGGCTGTCACATCATAATATTCGTCACATGTTTGAATATGTGAATGTGTAACATTGAAAACTGCTCAGCTTCAGTTTGGCGCAGAATAAACTTCCTCTTCTTAAACTTCAGTTTTTATTGTAAAAAAAATTTTTTTGTTGGAGTGACTGCATGAATATTACGACGACTTCAAGAATCCGAAACGAATAAAAAATCACATCTTGACAAACTAGCTTGAAACGAAAGATTGAATCCCAATAATTCTAAGAGTACAACATTCCTATATTTCAAGGATTAGTGAATGTACATCACACAGAAACATAAAGGTATCTATACATTAGTTTATTTGATACGTATCTGCTAATCTTGAGGATTTTAAATTATGTGTAAGCATTATCAGGTGACGGCTCTGAGAATGAAGTTCAAACTCCATTTTCATCTACTCCTAATCATGGGTAAAAAAGAAAGCTTGTAATGAAGGAAGTGACGCCACCAGGTGTCTGTTGCTTTTGATTCTATTTCATACATAGAACATACGTTGTGCAAGTGCTAATGTGATATGGGACGTACACGCGTGGATGGCTCAAGTCGTTGCCAGCGTAAGAGTACAACTTACTTTACTTAATTCTACTATCAAGATTTCATCTATCGGCATGATGATTGTTTGCTATAATGGTTTTTGTGAATATCTCAGAAAAAAAAATCATTTTTTAACGATACCAACTTTAATCCTTCCTGGTTTTCAATTTCTGAAAATTTCCCATCGCAAAACAGAGATAAAAAACGGAAATCTATCCTAAGTGATTTTCATTTGCGTACTGTTTATAAAATTTAAAACTTCCTATATTTCAATCCTCTTAAGTACTTTAAAAAGTGAACTTAAAAAATGAGGGAAATAAATACGATCATCTAAAGTGTCATTGAATTAGTGAAAATATTTCAGAAAGAGGAGTTGTGTTCCGTGTAAGGCATGATTGTTTAGAATCAGTTAAATCTATAAATCATCTATTTGCATAAATATCAATATATCTATATCGCTTAACATTCAAGCTCAACTAAGAGCCGGGATTTTACCTTGCGTGTTCCGAGCTGACTAGCTAAGATATGATTTTTCTTTTTTCTTCGATTCTTGAAATCATTTTCAAATTCGAAAAATTGAAAAAAAAAACATCATATCATTTGGCAACACGAGACTTCAAATCAGGAAGAATTTTTAAAAAATATATCTAGATATTGTCAGCACTAGACTCACAAATTTGTATACACAACACAAAAAAATCTAAATTGACAACACTGACAAGATTATTCGTCTGTTGGTTAGTTTGTGATACAAATATGGCATCAAGAAAAAAACAATCCTAATGTAGAGTATTTGCATCTCTTAGTTCAGTGAAATCAACAATAAATGAGGAGATCATTAGAAGATTGTGTTGCAGTCGTTCTTGGGATAATTCAATGAAAATCAGAAGCCAAAATCAGATACGGCTACGAACCTCCATGATCTCTGGATGTTGCTACATGAAGTAAATGAAGAAAACAAGAAAGCTGCTCTTTGCATGAACTTCAGCAAAATGAATTCAATGTAAGACAAACATTTAGAGAACAAAGGCAGAACGATCAACAGGGTTGAAGGGAATAAACCATTATATTTACTGAAGACAACGAATCTCAATGAATGCCTCAAAAGAAATCAAGTAAAGAATCACGGTAGGTTTATAAGCTAGGTCGACAGAGCAAGCAAAATTTTCAAGAACGAGAAGATCCAACTAGTCTTGTAAGGAAAGATTTACGACGGATGCTTCCTCCAGATAGTCACCTATGAAGCTGAAAATGGAATCCAACCGAAATATCGACCCCCAAACCGAGAACCATGCAACATGAATATAAGAGGATATTACTCAATATCTTATGGAGACAGCACAGTATATCAGAGAAAAATCAAGAGTCTGAGATATAGAAACCATTTGTAAATTCAAATGGCAATACGCTGGTCAGATTCAAACAACCGCTGGAAATCACGACTCAGATCCCTAAAAATAATATGCAAAATGGTACCTGACGGATCTACGAGATACTGGGTCTGCAACGCCCATGATAGATGTACTGGCGGATATCGAGGAAAATTTATGCAAAACAACCGATAGTAAAAAAGGCTGCTGATGATGATGATTGAAAGGATTTTTTTTAAATTCCGTAGTATGATTTGATACGTCGTAAATGTACATGAAAAATAGATGAAAGAATGAATATGCATTCCAACCTGTTCTAACTTCTAATGGGTTAGGTTCCATAGCCGCCTCTGGGTCACCTAAGATTGACTTTACACTTCGTTAATAAATGTCTAAGGATCATAAAATGTAAGAGTGCTTCTGAGTTCAATGTCGTTGGGTTCTACCTAATGGTCAGAATCCGTGCACAAATATCTCACTAATTCTCAGCTTACAGACAACAACCCACAATAGCCCTGAAGGTTCGATAATTTCCCTTACAATATATCCAAAATTTCTCAATTAATTTTGTGGAAAGGTTGACAATAGCTACGTAAGAAGTAATCAGATCAGGAAGGCAGACAAACGACCATGAACCAGTAAGTACCATAGATCCCTTTCATGATCATGGGATATGCCACATGTAGTTGAACCCAACTCAGATCCTAAACTACTCCTAATAAGCTCAGTCATTTGATTGTTTTAGTACAACGCCGTATCAAATTGTGCATTACAAAAGATATCTGGCAAACATTGTGCTGACTTAATCTGCATTCCGAAAGTAATTGCTAAAGCCGGTAATAAACCACGTAAGTACCCGAGCTAGCTGACATTTAACCAATGGAATTCATTTTTACCTTGTTTTCCTAATTTTGAATGACATAATCGTGATGGAATACAGTTGACCAGTTATGCATTTGTTCAGGGAAAAGTCTGTTCCAATGTGTGTGTGCTGTGTGTGTGTAAGTAGGTACACACTGAACAATCCATCATAAATTTCATGAGGAAAAAAACTAAGGAAATGATAAACAAGATGAAATAAATCATAGGAACAGCACTGTATTCGCATATACAGACAAGAAGTAAACCACAAAAATTGTTTTTTCGATTGGGATGTCTGCGTTCAACGGTAAGAATTGTAAACATCTATTCGATTTCAGAATATCGAATACCATAACTATAGATAAAGCAACACCTTAAAAAGTGTATATATATATATATATATATATATGTGTGTGTGTGTGTGTGTGTGTGTGTCCTGGCAGTCATGGGATGTGAATTACACGAATAATGAGAATTACATAATTATGTTTGCCACCAAGCACGCCCACGAGGAGTCTTATATAGATTAGTTGAGAAATGTACCCAATATACACTTTTACAACGATATCAGCATCAAGTCGAGAACAGTAAGAACCTTTTCTATTCTGTTATAAGATTTGCCCGTGAATTCTTGTCGGAAATTCAATTTAGAAAGCATTCTAGAGTTTTAGCGATTAAATGCTAGCCTTCATAAATAAAAATAAAAATGCATTCAGTGCATTTTTATGGCTGATGGTATTGACAAAGAGGTTTTATCGAATTTGTAAAAGACACCCGAGAAACAAGACTGCGGTTCTCTCAAAGATAAAGCCGAAGAAATTGGTATGGGATTTTCTGTTACAAACAAATCCGTCAAGTAAAGAACTCAGCCTTAAATGAATTATAATTGAATAGGACGGACAGATGTAAAATTTCCTTCCAAGGCTCCATCAGCAGACGAATAGGCTGAAAGGAACAAATATATTAATGAGAAAAAAATCCCTCCAAGATTTGGCTTGAGTGCTCACTACGACACACAAAGTGTGTATGCATATGGAAGGTACAACAATAATAATAATAATAATAATAATAATGATGATAATAATAGCAATAATGATAATAATAATATATATATATATACATATATACATCGAGCAACATTACCTATCCTGACATATAGACAACTCAATGTTCCTTTCAGTTCAAGAGAAGGTTTCGACCAACAGACATGCATGCACATAAACATGTGCACATGCACACGCAAATGCACATACACACTCACACAAACACACACACACACACACACATATATATATATATATATATATATATATATATATATATATATATATATATATAATCCTAAATTTTCAATTACAGCGCTGTATTCCCTTTCATATTCTGACATATTTATCTACAGTTATATTCAAATTTTATGTGTTGTGTCGATCTGTATTGACGAGTAGAGGTTTCATCACTTATTCAATGGACTGATAAGAACAAATACACTGACAAAGAACGCAACTCTTGGAGATTATCTTGAGAGATAGCAAAACATAGATAAACAATACAGGGAAACGACATAATAATAGACACTTTTTTTTTCAAGCAAAGTTCTTTATTCAATGACGTAAACAATCCATGAATATTTTATTACTACGTTGTTTCTGGTGAAAGAAAATATTGATGCATTTCGATTGTAATGAAATAATTTTTTTTCCAAGAAAGGAGTTAAGCCTATTTTAGTTTCAATCTTCTTGTTCTGTCATACATTTTCCTCCCCCTGCCGTATTATTCCCATAGCAAAATGTCTTTTTGAGACATGATCACTGGATGACGCATATTCATATTAGCCTTTAGCCAATCCTCAAGCCAGCCACTGCTATCATTCGTTCAGTCCACTAACCCACAGCAACAAGATAGATATAAGATGGCGTGTCCCGTTCAACTGATGGTCAACTAATTACTATTATACAATTTTAGACGTTTCCACCGGAGATTTAGTTTTTGTATCGAAAAATATTTCCGTGTAAATAAACAATTCCATACAACTCACTCTGACTCTAATTGAACTTTTAAAATTACAACTGTCCCTCTCTCTCTCTCTCTCTCTCTCTCTCTCTCTCTCTCTCTATCTATCTATCTATCTATCTATCTATCTATCTAAATACATGCATATATTTATTTGTGTGTGTGTGTATGTGTCTTCATGTACACATTACATTTATATATACATGTATAAACTGCAAAGCACAACGCATCAAATAGAAATAATCTCCAATGTTTCAATGAAAGTAGATTGCTTCCTCCATATCATATTTATTACTTTAAGAAGTATTATTTCACTGTATCAAATAAGCATTTACAACTATCAGTTTTACCTGAGGTCTTATTCCAAAGTGAATGTAGGTGTGAAAACCATTGTTTCAAATTTTGAGTGGGAGATATTTACTTCATCTTATTCAATTTTATCCCGATTTTATTGAATTTGTATAAGACATCCAGGAAACAAAGCTGCAGTCTTCTCAAAGATAAAGCCAAAGGAATTGGTCTGGGATTCCAAGATACCAACTGATCCGCCAAGTGAAGAACTCGGCCTTAAATGGATTATAGTCGCCCGAGACAGACTGATGCAAAAATGTCTGTTCTAAGCTCCATCAGTAGACGATCAGACTGAAAGGAACAAATATATTAATGAGAAACAAATCCCTCTAAGATTTGTTTTGGAGAGTTGCAAAAATATACAAACAATATATGCATATGAAATGTAAATGAAATGTATATATGCAGAGAGAACACAAAATAAATAGACAACTTTATTTTCAGGGATAGGGTCTGCATTCAAAAATCTAAACAACCCACATAAAGAATTCACAGATTTGTGTGAATCACTATCGGGGAATATTTCAGAATATATATATATATATATATATATATATACATATATATATATATATAGCAGTAGTGTGCATGTACGTCTGTATATATGTGCGTGCACGCACATGTGCTTGTGAGTGTGTGTGTATGTGTGTGTGTGTGTGTGTGTGTGTATGTGTGTGTGTGTGTGTGTGTGTGAACTGGAAGTTTTCAGACATTTGGTTAAAGATATCTACCACTATTCCTATGGGGTTTAAGAAGTTTCTTCACGATCTCTTACTTACTTCAAGTCTCAAGAAAAAATAAAAAGCGAATAATACACACACACACACACACAGACACACACACACACACATATATATATATATATATATATATATATATATATATATATATATATATATATATATATATATATATATATTCATTTATGCCTTGAAAGATACTAAACAAATGTGGATGCCCAACAAAATTTACATCAGCTCACCGAAGATTCCATGATGGAATGACAGCCCGTGTACCTACCGCTAGCCCATTGTCTGTCCTATTCACAGTCTATGTAGCTGTCAAACCGGACTGTGTTCTGACCCCGGTAATCTTCAACAATAAACCCTTGACAGCAACTCTTCTTGTTTGCTACCGCATCAGTACAGAAGATAGCATTCAATACGGATTCTCCCTTTTTGACCGACGAATGTTCAAACCAAGGACAATACATCGACATCGACAATCTATAGTGCAGCCTTCCCTCCCAACTCTGTTTTACAAAGGACCATTGATGTCAAGACCGGAAAATATAGAAATGACGACTCAGTTGTCAAGAAAACTTGATGTTGATAGATGATCTTCTTTGTACTTGAGAACACATATTTTATTATGTTCACTCTTTCTTACAGAATGATTTTTATTACGCCCCAATCAAACTTGAGCCACTAATCGCAAGCCAACGTGTACATACTTTTCCCAAAACCTATATATATATATATATATATATATATAAAACACAATAACAATAATATATACATATATATATATACATATATATATATATATATATACATACATATATATATATATATATATTTATATATATATATGTATGTATGTATATATATATATGTATATGCATACATACATATATATATATATATATATATATATATATATATATATATATATATATATATAAACAAGAATCTGTGGTTCGATTCATAGAGCTAACTATGAAGGGATTACAAATTAGTCACTGAGGATGTATTAAAAACAGATTTCATGAAACGATCTGAAAAGTGTTCCCATTTTCATCAAACATATAAGAAGCCCAATTATGAATGAAAAAGGCTGGAAGAAGAAAGAAGGAAAAAGCTATAGGTACATTACAGATGAGAAAATATGCACGTCTTTTTGCCTCTGTTTTTACACTGATATTACGATGCACTTCCTCGTAATTGAAGTTGCTAATGGCCTTTTTAATAATAAACCATCTCTCAGCGTAATGGCTCTCGACTAACATTCTTCCATTCCACGAGTGTCAAATTAATTGGAAGAAATCTTTTAGTAAAAAGATGGCAAGACTTCTACTTCTAAACTTAATTAAAACTATCCACAGCATAGCTCAGAACTTATATTCATATACAGAGATATACAAGAAATATATCAACACCAACAATCCTCCTTTAAATTTGTCTGAGCCTTTCACAGTGCAAAATGAAATTTTGACTTCCCTCCAACCGTTTTAAAAGTAACAATTTGTCTTGGCTTAGAATTGATAAATGAAATTGCAGTTTGATGTATCTCACACTATGTTAGTCATAAGAGATTCAGCAAATCTCCACATGTTCTTGACTTTTTTATGTTGTATTTCCGACAAGTTTTCAGTTGAATCCAGTTTGGGGAACTGACTTAGCAAAAAAAATTAATTTGATTTAGTATCTGGAAATTGAGCAAATCTTGTTACGTCAGAAAAGATATGTTGTGCCAAAAAGTTGAGGACTCATCATCCAACCATCCAACCTTATCCCTGATATTAGTCATGGAGTATCAAGCCCAACCTCACATGGAAAAATCACACAACAGCACAGTATATTAAAGAAGACACAGCCTGCATAGCCTCCATTGAAATATAAATGGCAAAGGGTAGGTCAGGTAACAAGAACGTCTGACCATAACTGGACATCATTTCTAACAGTGTTGATCCACGCGGTTCAATATGCAAAATTTTGGCTGACAAAAGTAAAGTAGGGTGACGGCATAGACTAATTAAGCAAATACTGGTGCCTATAACAGAGAAGTCTGGCAAATCTTGCCGAAGGTTTATGTCCAACGATAGATGCAAAAAGCTGCCGTCGCTACTGCTGATGATATTATTTCTTATGTTTTCCTGTTTCTGCAGGGGCTTTTAAACGAGGATTGTTCTCAATAGGAAAATAAGAGTGTCTATTTACTTTTTTATGTACTAAATGGCCCCCCTCGAAAAACCTCTGATATAATTGAATTTCTTTGGCATTATTTTCCTAAGAAGAGAAACTAATTCATATTCTGGACAGCGTTTGACCAGGATGAATGGTAAAATATTGGAATTTTTAAAACAACAAGTTTTCCAAAAACCCTTTCTACACGTATGCACCTATATATTGTATGATGTTTAATCGACAATATAACGTTGTTTCATTGTAATACAACTCTTCAGTCTGGCTATAGACTAAATATCCTTTCCAGTGCTGCAAGGTAGGTTTGAAACCTCCTCTCCAGACCAAAGGTAAAACAGGACGGTGAGTAAAACCGAATCGATCGATAAATCTACCTACGCATAGCTCCTCATCTACCAAAGTGCTCTATCCCAGAGTAGGAAAAATATTGTATATTTGCTTATAGTAGACGGATTCTCTACGTAAAAATGCTCAACCATAAATATAAAGTCGATATCCATCCCAGATTCTCGCCCAATTGGATGTGATAACATACCTAAGACCTGTGTTTCAAAGATCCAACATTATCAACCAAATCCGATAAAAAATCCCATTGCCTAAGTTTACGTTATTATTTATCACAATTAGTCACATCTTCATACATATTTGATACAAATTGGACAAAAAGTAACCCCAAAACTGCTCTACCATGATAAAGTTTTGCTAAAGATAGAATCTGTTGAAAAGGCCCATGTAAACGATATAAGAGAGGAATATATACCCGAAAAGTAAGAAGACTGATTGAATGAATCAGCCAATACTTAAACGAAAAAGGCACAATATAACCAAGCGACTAACTTTCAAATGGAGCACCATGCAAGGTGCTAAAAGGAAAATCATGGTCAACTTATCATGGAGGGATCACGAGACAGCACAATATCGTAAGGGGATTATAGTTTGAGATATAATAGAATCCAATGGAAAACTCAAATAGCATTGGGCTGATCCTGTTGCAAGACCGATGGAAATCACGTCTCAAAACATAGATCCCCAGCGATCACAGGCAAAACCGAGGCTGGCAGAATAAAAGATGGATAGACAGAGTAGACAACTTCAGGAAGTATTGGCTCCGCCACGCCTATGGTATAGAGGTCTGGCAAATCCTGGGGAAGGTCTATACCAAACAACCAACCATAAATCATAATACCGTATATAAGATACCAAGCTATATGTTGTATGATATAGCCTGATAAATAATAAATCATAGCGGTTTGATCAAAACTGTTGGAGGGCTATGTTCATAGAAATATGTCGTTTTTAGACCCCATAAACGATTACATGGTAAACAATCGATGATCCAAACAAGGAATATTAACACATAATTCCATAATATCTAATCATGTGTAAAATATTAAAAACACACACACAAAAAAAAACAATGAAAATATATAAACATTACACCAACAAAAATTCGGAAATATTCGACTGAAATGACATAAATTTTCTTGTATGTATATATATATATATATATATATATATACAGAGAGAGAGAGAGAGAGAGAGAGAGAGAGAGAGATGTGAGAGAACGGGAGAGACGGAGTCAGTCAGTCTAGTTGATTTACTAGGAGATACTTTGCATTCAGTCAGTCAGATGGTATGCTGACTGTTTTCGAAAATGTTAATCAGCAAAAAAAGGAAGGGGAGACGTTGTATCATCAAAATGTGTGATGTCATTAAAAAGACACCAAACGATCATTTTTATACAAGCTTATATGATCAGATAATAGCATATATACAGTGTGCATTTTTGTATTTATTTCATGACGTATTGTTCTTTTTTTTGTTGTTGTTTTTTTTTCAATTACCCTCGACCAGAAATAAAACCTACAAAATATTTCCGTATCGTAATATTTTACAAGTATTGGAGTCAATTGACTCAAAATAAGACTACTAACCTTCAATCTTCCTCTTGTTACAACTTCCTTGGACGGTGGACTCATTATTCAACATATTGTTCTTGTTTTAATAATTTTCTCGATTACCCTTGACTAGTTTTCATACGTTGTTATCCGCTTTTGGGTGTTTTTTTTTTACTTTTATGTACGTCACTTTCTCTAAGTTCAATGGACGTGACAAATGATATTGAAATTTAATTCTCTTAGTTTTCAATGGCTTCATCCAAAATTAGACACAAAATCTTTCGATTCTTTCACTTTCACAATATGCTCGTATTTTCGGTGAGGCTGTTTATTGGAGATTTGCCAATTAAATTACGCAAAGATATTATTGACCGAAGGATTCACTACATGACATGTCTGGGGGGAGAAAGAGAGAGATGGGGGGGGGATTGACTAATTGGAGAAGGGGAAAGAGTTAAAGAATAACCAGTGAAGAGAAAGGGGATTATGATTCGGAGTAGACAGAGAGAGCACGGAAGGAGACAGGCACGGTAGGAGGGAAACTTTGTCCCCTTTACATTCATAGGTATTGTCAGAAAAAAAATTATATATATATGCGTGTGCATGTGTGTATGCAAACGTATATTTTTATGTCTGCGTGTGTGTATAAATCTGAGTACATACGATGGTGCATTAAGAAGCTTGCTGCCTCAATACATGGTTATTACCTGGTTTGCCACAATTGAACTATGCCGTGGAAAAAATAGGCGTTTTACATTCATGCACCATCATTGTGAGACTAGAGATCCTGAAATCTATGCACTTATATGTATGTTTATTTCCACAAAACCATATATTAATAGCATACACTTACTTATCAGTGCATTAAATTGATAAAACTTTTTGGAAAGCCAAACTCGAGGTTACAAATGGCTTTCAAAATTGTCACCTCCGTCCAATACAATTGAATACATCGTAACAGCCCCCCCCCCAATGAACTAGTCATATCAGCATGCACACACATGCACACACACACACACATATATATATATATATATATATATATATATATATATATATATATATATATATATATATATATATATATATATATATATATATATATATATATATATATATATATATATATGTATTCGTAAATATATATACCATAAGTGTATGAATGGATACGGAATGAGTTTAAGGGTCAGATTTTGAGTTGATCCGGCCATCATGTTCTAGTGGCTGAGTTTTAAGAGTGGTCACATGTCAAGTGAGTCAATTTCCGGCATTGGGGCTGATGAGTTTGATTTTCACCTTGAACTTATTCTTCATCCTGATCCCCGATGTGATATTAGCTACTCACCGTTGGAGGGAACACTTTAGTCGGGAAAAACAAACAACTATCTGGATGAGCGTAGATATATTCAAACCATTGATAATCATTTTAATGGAATACTTTTGTTTTGTTTCTATTATTATTGGAACTATCCTCATCTTGGTTGTTTTTCATACAACGTTTCGGCCGTTGTACTCTACGGCCTTCGTCAGGTATCATCTAGTAGGTATGGGGAAGTAATGAACCGAAACCTTTTTTTAACTGACGGGGGTATATTGACTGCACTCCCGTCTGAGCAGTATTATCATTATTATTATTATCATCTCACACTGGCATCGAACCTAGAACCGTCAGTTTTCTTGCAGTAATTTTGTCTGATTCTGTAACCACTACGCTATGTGTCCTTGTAAAAATTCAGTGATATACTAGTTTTGTTTTGTTTTGTTTTTTCGCAATCTTCCTACAACCCATTTTAATTCATTCTTTTTTTATCTTACCAACTAATTTTCTATTTTATCGACTCATTTCCTATTCTCTTATCAAGCTACCATGTCTCTTTTCCTTCCTTCATTTTTCCTCCCCTCATATTAAACTCTTCAAAATGTGTCCTCTCTCTTCTTACCTTCTTATTGAACCTCAAACTACACTACCTAACTCTCTTCGAACTCTTTTTATTCTTACTTTATTCATAAGTATTAGTCCCCTAGCAGTTCCGTTGATGTTTAATGAGATTTGCATTGAATGAACTGGGAATAAAGACTTCTATACACATTGCATATTATAGGTGTGGATAATAGAGATATGCATTGCAATGAGTTTGAAGAATAGCCTTCTAAACACATTGCATTTTATAGACGTAGATAATGGAGATATCCATTGCAGCGAGCCTGGAGAATAGCCTTCTATACGCATTGCATTTTATAGACGTAGATAATAGAGATTTGCACTGCAGTAAATTTGGGAAATAGCCTTTTTTACACATTGTATTTTATAGTTATGGATACGAGAGTTGTGCATTGCAGTTAGATAGCAAAATTTCTTTCTATAAACAGTTCATTTCATATACGTGGATGAGAGAAATTTGCATTGCAGTGAAATTGAAAAAATACTTTCTACGAACGTTTCATTCAACATATGTGGATAATAGAGATTTCCATCGTATTTAGTCTGGGGAATAGCGTTCTCTTTATACGTGTGTAAATCATCTATTGCTTAGATCATCAGTTGTTTGGATAGTAACTTTTTCGGGGATCCAAACGCAAAACAGTAACGTATATATATATATATATATATATATATATATATATATATATATATATATATATATATATATACATATATATATATATATATATATATATATATATATATATATATATATATATATATATAATTATGTATATATATATATATATATATATACATATATATATATATATATATATATATATATATATATATATATATATATATATATATTGTCACTGAAATTTTAATGAAAATGTAGAGAACTGTGAATTTGTGGATACATTACTTTTAGACAAATAAAAGTGGCAATACTAGCCCGCTTCTTGGTTTTTAAAGTTGTGTATTTAATGCCAGAAAACTCTAATGGTTATATCGTAAGAATGACAACCGACGGACATCACAACTCATAATGCAGAGTCCAAGAGGCTATCTGTGGAACTGTAGCCGGGAAAAAATCCGTAAAGGATCGGCTCCGCAACGCCCATGATATAGAGTTGTGATGTATCTCGGAGAAGGTCTTTCGTCCCACGATGGACGCTAAAATGTTGCTGCTGCTGCTGATGATGATGATGATGATGATGATGATGATTGGGAGGTGGCAAGTCGTTGATTTTCAACCTCGGCATTTCAAACAGTATTGATGTATGATTTCCAATGAAAATTGAACAACTTCATCCGTAAGATTAGCACAACACAATCTCCCTAACCTGATTGAACCCCGAGTTATACAGAGTTAACCTTGATAAACATACGGAATTAGTTGAGCTCAAAGGCAAAACATTATGTTCTTTTCGCTTTCTGTTCTGTAAACAACATTTTGTTCATGAATTCAAGAATGACACAAAAAATCCTAGTTATCAACTGTAACGATTTTTTTTTAGCTGTTTCACTGATATAATCAAACGTAAACTGTTTTATTCTGACTTGTTTTTCTGTGTCTTCAGTTAAGGGTTTTGACACCTTGACGTATGGAAGTAATTTCAAAGCTTCAATATTTTGTTTGAAAAAAAAAATGTCTGACGGGAAAACAAGTTGATGAAAAGAACACACGAACACAATATCACACGCAAGCTCAAAGAAGCAAACACACACGAACACACGAACACACGAGCCTGAAAAAACACAGCAACGCATTCGAACACACGATCACAAAAACACACGCAAGCACACGAACACACACGCAAATACACGGAATCACAAATTCAGCGAACACACAAACACATCTCAAATATACGGACACATGTGCACACACACCAGCAAAGACTTGATGCTTATCTATGATGAAGATAGCTATTTTAGTCTTCTTAAAAAGCTCAATTGACAAATCACTAAAACTGAGCGGATATTTCTTTCTTGATCAATTCTGCAACACCACCTTCCGTAGCTTGATGGTTAGCCAACTGGCTATGTGGACCAGATTCCTTTGTGTTAAAAATACGGAGAGAAAGAATAGTCAAATGACAGGTCTTGTTGGTCACTCGAAAAAAACTGTCATGTGACAGATATATTTTATGCAGCATACCGTGTGAAGTAGTTAACGAAGAATTTGGAAATAAATGAACCATGATAACTTACTTTTCTCCCCCTTTTCCTTGGGCAGTGATTACTAAAAAAGTTTGCATTTCAAGTAAAAAAAAAAGAAGCGAAAATGCTGCCGGTTACCAAGTAAGTACTGTTCAGCAAAATCATACAAACTTACCGTGGTGGGGAGGGTAAAACATTATAAAGTTATTTTTTATTTATTTTATTACTGTTGATGATTCAGATATTTTTACTGTTCTTATTTGAATTCACGTCCTTTTCAACTCGGGGAGCATACATTTGACAGGTAGATTCTTGAACTCTCAAATCTGAAAGAAAATCAAATGTAAAGACTCATCCTCAGTATTTTATTCAATCTCTCAGCGCCATATCTATTATTGTTTTTCTGCGTACACTGATATTATTAAGAGTAATATAGTCTCCGTTTATAATTATCAAATATTACATTGTCAAGCATCATTCATTTTTCGTTACTTTCTCTCAATTTACCTCCGTTGAAGAAGTTGATGAAGTTTATGTGTGTATTATGTCCCTACGATTTATATGAATGTACTCATTAGATTCTAATCAGATTTTGCAGAAAAGGTGAAAAGGTGCTGACATTTTGAAGTGGATCCAAGTATCATTTTCAGATTGACAGATATCTTTCCGCTTTTGATTTTATGCATTCATACATTCATGTGTTTCTATGAGAATTTGTTGAAATATGGATTATAGACTACGAAAGAAGTGATTATATTTTGGGACGGATCCATACAGAATTATCTCCCCTGGATCGTAGATATACATGTCAAAACCACATTACATCGACAAAATTCAATGTCTGTCCCCACAATATCTCCAAAAGTTCTTAATGAATGCTAACAGTATTTTGGGGAAGGATGGACAATTGACTATAAGAGAAATGATCAAATTGAAGTAATGTACGTCCATACACAATTGTCTCCCCTACAGCACATGAATGAAAAATTGCTAAATTTTCATGACAAGCAGTCCAATATCTCTGAAAGTCTCTTCCATTGAATTTCAATGAAATTTGGTAGATAAATAAATAATTGGTCAAAGAATATCAGATTAGACTTCGGACTATATCTGTACACAGTTACTCCCTCTGACAATAGCTTTGGCTGGGATATGCGCTCTTTGAGTGCTCTCTAGTTTCACTTCCTTTACATCTCCACAGCCCAATGACAGCACAGATGAAAGATTTGTTACTAACACATTAATAATGCTTGACAATGCTTCATTTAACGAAAAAATAAATCAAGATAATTAATATCTGTTATTCGGTAATTTTCCTGCACATTAGTTGCAAGACACTATCTCATTTGCAGTGTATGAATAAAACTAATGTTTTATGTCTAATTTGAGTTCCGGTTTGAATCTAACATTTTCATGCTGACTGAGTTATTGATTTTCGTCGTACATTCAGAACTCATTAATCGTATACTGTGATATGGAGCATTTCCATTTTGACACCCTTTTAAAAATTAACCCTTTCATTGCTTTCTCTGAAGAGAATCAACGACTCTCTATGCTACTGAGTGGCTAGATTAAAGCATGATCGATATAAGCTCTGAGCTAATGGAATTCATTGGCAAGCACAAATCCAAATCAAACTATAAATTTAAAAAACTCTTTCTTCCACAATTACTTTACTTCCTATACAGAGTGAGCCCTCCGTGCATCCTTGATAGACCTACACGGTGTTCCCAATAAACAAACCGTATTTAACGCCAAATACCATAAATGACATCATGATTGTCTCGTATTTTCACTCCAAATTGGATATGTAAAGGATTCTGTATAGTGTTGAAAGTAAAGTACTGCAAGAAATACGAAGAATTCATAGTATTGTAATCAACAAAAGATATCTAGCAACGTCTTAGTAAACATTTTTTCTCCATCTAAAAGGGTCCTCTAGAGTCTTTTGTTTGAATCCCAGGCAGTTATTTCATGAGTTTAGACTTCATTTGGATGAATGAAATAATTGATGTCGAGAAAAAGCAGTTTAGCATTTATTTTCCAAAGAACAGTCTTCAAAATTTGGAAAAACAAATCTACTGATACCTTTCAAGATTTTTTAAAAATTTAATCTTTCAAATCTGCTGTTTTGTTTCAGTAAAAAAACATCGCCATTTAATCTTAAAAACCTGATTTATGATACATATATAGAATAGTCTTTTATGTCGTGTATTTGAAGAGTTTTATGAATAAGCGTAGCCATCAAAGATGGTGAAGGATGGTAACTTTCTTTATTGTGCGGATATTTACGTACTTGTTTATATATGTGTGTGAACGTGTGTGCGTGTGTGCGTGTGTGTGTGCGTGTGTGTGTTCTTTGCAGACTTGAAAATTGGCGTCAGGACTCTGCTGAACCTCTTCCCACAATGTTTTTAATCTTTGGACAAAAATAATTTTTGACCTTTTGGCGGCTTTATTTTGAGTATAGATTTTTTTGGTTTTTGCTTTCTTTGTTTGTTTGTTCTGTTTGTTTACTTTATTCCAGATGTGTACAAGTAGAAATGACTTCTTTTTTTATACAAATCAAGAATGGTTTCCACTTAAAAAGGCCAGCCACGTCGTAAATGTAATTTACTCAGACTATATTTATTTCTCAGTGTAATACTTTTACCTGATTTCAAATTTTTATGCTATGGTTGTTCTATTATTGAATGTGATAGTGGAATCAAAGCATTTTCGATATGTCATTGGAACGATCAACAAAAACTAAAACCACACCTTTCAATGTATGTTTGTTCAGGTTTTATGTCTGACTGACCAAATATGTATGTACCTGTCACGCGTAGAGGACGCACCACTGGAGCTAGAAGACTGGAAATCTAAATATTTACTCCTTAAAACTGTTTTTATGTCGTTTTATTTTTCAACTTTCCCATAATAAGCTTTTAGAGTTGGGTTAAATTTGCAGAGTGAGTTTCTGTTAAATTTGTCACCGAATTTTTGTCCGGTGGCATTCATACTAGTCTTCTGAAAAAAAAACAGATTTTCAGTGATCCCAGCCAACTAAAGAAGTGATTTATTCATTGATCATTTCTTTCTATTTTTTCTTAATTGATCCACCCCACCCACAGAATTCAGCCAAAGGAAGAGTGCTCTAACTAGTCATTTAATTTGCCATATTTATCATCGTATTTTTGAGCAATCTGTTCTTTCAACTTTTGAATGACATTGCAGAGATTCGGTGCGACATTTCGAAGATGTTTCCAATTCGTATCCCATCCCACAGGAGACTTCCCTAGCTTATAGCTACAACTAACATTATTTAGCCAGAAAAGTGCAATTACTGTTACATAAAATCCCGTTCATGAAAAAGCCGAAGGCAGGCCATAATTTCCCAAGGAATTTTGAGTTTCTGTATCTATTAATTGCCTTTTGTTATCTTGTTTAAGAGTCAATCTACACACAAGCAGAAAACGGAATACCGAAGAAACTAGGAGTCACTCAAAGAGGGCACACCTCTGGCAACGCTGCACACTAACTAGAAACTGAAAATTAAATATTGAAAATCGGAGAGAACCCAATCCTCGAAAAATGTAAATGAATCACTTCTCTTGACACATAAATTTACTATTTAAATTAACCGGTTGCATTTAACAATTCTTCATGGAAAATAATGTGAATATCTCTGAATTGGAAACAAATATCTGGATTCTCCCCAAAATGTCATCATTTTTTCTTCAGCACATGACCCAACCTTCCCTGAAATTATATTGAAATATTTTCAACGTTTGGCCAAATAGTGTAGTTAAAAAGACAAGAGGATTGACAGGAAGGAAGACATGCTCAATGTAACTGTGACAAGACTTTATGAAGTCTACATTCTATCCATCATTAAAAGTGTGAAAAAAAGCTGAAATATAGAAATATAGTTAGGTTTTGTTAGTTGTTAAAAAGAAAACGTCATGTTACCAACGGTCTTTGGTAGCATGCCATTTCTTGGTGATCAATTCAAAAATTGGAAAAAAACTCATTTCAAAAGGAAGAAAAAGTTCTACAGATAACAAGGAATGATTGATAGAATTTTCGTTTCTCTAATCCTATAGCTACAACCTGTACGCATGAGAAATAAATAGCCAGCCAGACCCATCTGAAAACTGAAAAAAAAGCTATGCTGATACTGATACAGTTTTGGAAGACATCTTCCAACAAATACATCAAGACTCCAAATCTCGTTTGCTTCGCAAAATCTTCACTAAAGTACACCCTCATCCTGCCGATATACCTCAGTCTCGTTACGTCTATCTATACATATATAAATACGTGTATATGCATAGATATGCATTGAGACATACAGAACGCATATTCATGTTTCAACATAGTCTCCTTCGATATCAATGAACTCAATTCAGTTGTGAATATCAATCATATAGATCTGATACTCTATAGTAAAAATCCACATTCAAATCTAATGAGTACGTATCAAGCTACGGGTCCTTCATATAAACAGTAATCAGAAGCCATTTGCAAGAGGTAGGGGCAACGGTTACGAATATGCTGAATCTGCAATTGATTTTTTTGTTTGGTCCCGATATCTTTTTGATGAAGAAACACTCAACAAATCCAAAACTGTATACATACAAATAAATAAATAAATACAGTAAAATATTCGGTGGAGAAAATATGCAGCTAATTATCGGAATCATGAATTTCATCAAACTACAGCAAAGTAATTCCTTTAAATAAAAACAATTCGTGAAGGTAAACAAATTTCCGTCCACGATTATCTCCGGTTTTATTCCGTCTACATTGATAATTTCTCTTGATAATGTTCTACAATATTTGTTATTATTTATGCAAAAATTATTACGGAAAAAGGATAGATTGAGAGTTCCTGACGTTTTTTTTTTCTCGATCCATGTCAGTTTTTGTCAATAGTCCGTCATAGTTGCCGTGTAATAAATATACGAGAGTTAATGATTTATAAACTGATTAAGTTTTTCTCTATTCTGGACAAAGTATTTTCTATGGTGCAATACGACGTAAAATTACAAAAATGTTCCGATCATATTATTCAAAACACGACCGTGAATTATCGGAACTGTGAATAGAAAACCTACGATTGACGCCCCCCTATATATATATATATATATATATATATATATATATATATATATATATATATATATATATATATGTATGTATTTGGCAAGTGTACTTACTTCAGCCACGGTTCGACCAAGCCTTGTGAAGGAAATTGGAAGAGGAAACTGAGTGGAAGCCCCCGGATGGATAGTACCCGTAGCAGCAATGCTGAAGCCTTGTCACTCTTATGTCATGCGTTCATTGTTGTAGTTGCGCGAAGGGTACGAGTGACTGTAATCTAGTCAGCTGCCTTCTGTATAATTCAGCGACTGGGTCGGTCCAATTCGTGGAACCCTCATTTGTCGAAATCGATGGGAGAGTCCATCATATATATATATATATATATATATATATATATATATATATATATATATATATATATATATATATATATATATATATATATATATATATATTGTGTTAATGGAAAGGGATGATTTTCAGCAAAAATGAGTTTTTATCAACTAATATCGAAATTCTTTTAGTTTCCCTCAAGACTAAAAAGACACATTTTTGAAAGATACAAAAAATAAATAATGGACCCAAGACCCCTTCGGAGGAATTTCATGAGACAGAGTACAAATACCCTCGCCATACGGCTATTTATAAGCTATAACGTGGACCAAATGAAGTTGGTGATATGTCTATGTCACATTTGAAATATAGCCTCCTTTCAAACTTGTACATTAAGAATGTTTGCAATCAAGACGGGATTCATATATCAGTACATTCAGATGCACGTACAAGTAGCGTACACGAGACATTTACAGGTGAGAGAAGAGAATAAAAGAACTTGAACTATTAATGCAGGAGTTCAATGGCGTGCAGTGCCCTTCCCTCCCACAAAATTGCATCCTTATGCTGACTGACCAAATTGCCCCGACCTTTACCCTAGCCTGGCTATATTAATTGAAACATTCTACGCCATGTTTTGCCTCCGGAGTCAATTTATTAAAGGTCACGTATCGAATCAGATGTACAGATCCCCAACTTCACCCAAGAGACTATTCACCCCTTTGCTTGGGCGGGGATCACTCGACCCTGCCAGTACCCGAGCGATGCATCAGCTCCCCCCAGCTCTTTGGGGCCTCTTCGAACCCGCTATTGTTTGAAAACCTATTCCTTCAGACGTGTTTATCGTACAGTGGAGGCTTGCATGTAAAGAAAATGAATTAGAGACCAAATATGCACCTGTCCGAACTGCAGCATTCGTGGAAAAACAAAAAAGATTTTCTCACGTTATTGCGCAAAGGGGAAAATGCTTCTTGGTTTTTTATTGGGTTATTGAGTGGAAGATTGCTGTTGTTTATCAATTCTTTTATTGATTTTGCTTCAACCTTACATTTGCTGCCTCATCGGTAGAATTTTGATCTCCTTCCTTTAGCCAAGTGTTTCTTAACCTTTTTACCACCATGGTTCATCTTTTGTAGTGGGACCTAGCCTCTACGTCCCTCTCACATCTCAAAGCAAATGATTTGGTTTAAATCAATGCTAAACATCTAAGAAAAAGTTCATATTGATGTGTAATGTCCATCATAATATGATTCAAACATTTGCTGAGAGAATTCCTAGAATAGCGAGAGATTTTCTCTTTTTTTCTCCGTAAGGGATTGCATGCCCCTTCCTCTCTCGCCACCAGCCTCAGAACCACCACATTATTGTTATTTATCTATAATTTTCCCCCATTCAGATTTTACGCCATCAAACTCCTCAATATTCCTGCGTTTCAAAGTAACCTGGCACTCTCCAGCTGCATGTTTCCTTAGTGTCCTTAAGATGTATAAGTTTATTCAAATTCCCTCATTCTTCGATATCAAACAATTCATTTTGACGTACAGCTTCTTCCAGACTTTTATGGATAGTTATTATTACAATTTGGGTGTTTAGTGCAAGATGATCTTCCAATCTCCCAAACCGACTACATATACCTAGGGCAATGAATCTCAACTAAATCTGTAAAAGAAGAGGGAATCAAGCAAAGGATCGCTCTAAGCAGGTAAGTAGCTCAACTAGAGACAAACAATTCCCATCAGCCCCCAAAAAAGGGTATGAAACCGATCCATTCCTCTGATAGTCACATAAGGAGCTGAAACATGAAACCTAACCAGAAGTTCTTCCCTCCAATTAGGAACTATGCAATGTGCACAGAAGAGAATCACTCATAGCATCAAACGGAGAATTGGTATGGTAACACAATACATCAAGAAAAAAGCAAGAGTCTGAGATACCACAGAAAGCATCAAAGACTCAAATATCGATGTGCTGGTCGCGTAGCAAGAATGTCAGACTCCTGCTTAACATCACAAGGTTGATCCATATAGATCATATGCGAACCTCTGGTCGACAGAAAAATAATACTGCAAGGAGATTCAAAAAGATCAAGAAAAATATTTGATCCGTGACGCCCACCCTAGATAGGTCTTGTACGACAGCCGTTAACGGCTGCTACTGCTTCTTAACTCCCACACAGCTATCCCATATGAGTACTAGTAAATTCAAAAAGTTTGAGGTAACAATTTCACACTGTTTTAATCCATCTCCAGTGTCACCCAATTGAACAAATATGTAGGGATATAAGAGTGCATACTGCATTTCTGTTTTCCTTTTTGGTAGAATAGTCTTCAGGGTAATTGTAGTAATTTTTATTTCTTCTTCATCTTTAATGCCAAAGGATTCTTTTGGGACAATTCAAAGAATTCAAGGGGTTCAATTCGTTTCCACCAAGTGTGCTTGGTGTCTTATTTTACCACTTCTCGTCTTCCTATCTGTCGTACCACATGATAATTCCAATACTCGAGAAAAAATTCCAGAGATCTTTCGTGGTAGGTTGGTTCATAACCTATGAAAAAGTGATTAAATTTTGGAGAGGATCCAGGAACTGATTGACAGATCTTTCCCATTTTTTTCATTTATTTATCTGCTCGTGTATATCCATGTGTTATCTCGAAATTTCTCCATGAATCTCGATGAAATTTTGTGGAATGGTGGACTGTTGGTGAAGAGGAAGGGGTCATATGATGGAATGGATAGAAAAAAGTTTTCTTTCCATTCACTCATATAGCGTTAACAGAAATATTCCCTTCCCGAGTTCTTTTGAGTCTTAAATTCTCTCTCTTGTTCTCCGTTAAAGGTTTTCTAAAGATTCCTCCCGATATTCTGTTGTGTGCATTGGGAATTATCTCTTTATAGATCTTCAATCTTGCTCTTTTAGCAAAAACCTTGTTTTATGTATTCCTTGAAATATCTCATATATCGATTCCTAATTCCCTAAATTGAGTAGAAGTCTTTTTTTTTTATTAGCAAATTTTCTTAAATAATTCAGATAAGCAATATTTCAGTGCACAGATTTAAACTGGGAAGTAGAAAGTACTTATCATTTTATCAGTGGACCATGTTTTTCTTCTCTATTCTGGTTGATATAACCAAAACCTTCCTGGTGCAGTTTCATATTTCTGATTTAGTGAGTGATTTATTTAGGTATCTGAATTGATATTTTTATTGGGTGACTTTGCAGCACATACTTAATGTAATTACATTTTATTTCAGTTGAAAAATCTAGGTTTTTTTAGTTTTCTTCTTAATATGTAGTATGTATTAAGGTTGAAAAGTTAGTTTTCACTTGCAATAATTAGGGGTGGGGATCGTGGAAGGAAAATTATGGCAAGATCACTTCTTCTTCTTCTCCTCCTCCTCCTCCTCCTTCTTCTACTTCTGATGTTCTCAACAGCTGAAGTAGTCGTATATTTTTCCCACAGCAAATGTTTCCAATATTTGTTGGCAGATGGGAGAAACAATTCTGAACACTTATCATCAGTGCAGACGGAATCTTATCCTTATCACTAAAGTCATTTTTCCTTCCCAGATTTTGTCTACAAATATCTAGATCAATTCATTTCCATCTATTGATTTTAAGTTGTTGATAGATGTCTATTCTCTCTTCCTCTCTTTCTCTCTCTGTATATATATATATATATATATATATATATATATATATATATATATATATATATATATATATATATATATATATATATATATAGGAAGTATTAATGTATGTTTGTTTACTTGAGGATGTCGATAAATAAGTACAACGCATTTTAACGTCGAAATTTTCGAAACATAAACGGTCGATTTTTATGAGGTCTATGTTTGTGTTAGCATTAAAAAGCATTCATTTTATCCGGGAAAAAATCTGTGAGAGTAACAATACCCCAGTTTTTAGAGACGGAGTATTTACAATAGTTGAGCTATGTTCATAAGCCGATGGAGAGAACTGTTTTTCTTTAAATTCCATGTACTTTCAATTCATCAGATCATAAAATCTGCCAGAAATCTGTCAGTTTTGAGAGAGGCAGTAAGTAAAAGTTTTGAAAGAAGGTGTTTTTATCGCACCAGGTACCAAAAAACACATCAGGGTTGAAGCCAATATCGATTCGTAGAAATATCGTTACTTTCTTTTGGAAAAACAAGGTTTCACCTTCGGTTATTCAGCTTAGACCTGGCAAGCTATTTATCTCCTAACGAGAAAATGACCTGGAACATCTCAGAATGGTTAAAGAAGAATAAGGTGCGTATAATAGAATGGCTTTTCTATTGCTTGAAGTGAACCTAATTGAACATGTTTGGCATGTTTGAAATTGCTTTTCATAAACGGGAGCCATCGAATCTGAACGATTGGTACGATTCTGCGAAGAAAAACGATTGTAAATACCAGTCAAAAGAGGCAGGGGCCTTATCGAAAACTGCAGAAAACGTTTATTAGCTGTGAGCGATGTCTAATGAACCTCAACTAAGTATTAGCTGAAAGAGTCAAATGCAGAGGTCATTTTTTTTAATAGTCATGAAAAAAATGGAATATGATATTTTCACGAAGTACACTAATTTCACTGCGATCATCATCATCATCAACATTATCATCATCATGATGTTAGTGGCTGTCGTTGGACAGAGACTCTCCCCAAAATTTGCCAGGCCTTTCCATCATGGGCATTGCAGAGCCAGTACTCTCTGAATTTATCTAGTCCGTCACGCCATCATACTTTTTGTCGATCCTATGATGTCGGGGGATCCAAATCGTGAGCTGTGAGATTTAGCAGCTGTGTGATATTCTTGCAACCCTTCCAGCCCATTGCCATTTTGGTTCTTCTTACCGTTTCTGAGATGTCTTGGACTCTTATCTTTTCTCTGATATTCTGTACTGTATTATGACCTTTTCATGTGAGCCTAGGTATGATTCTTTCATATGCACGTTGCATGATTCTCAGTTTGAGGTTCATTCTCTTATTTACATTCCATGTTTCAGCTCCGTAGGTGACTATCGGTAGGACACATTTGCATTATAGTATTTTTTGAGGATTAATTAGATTTTATGAAACCAAATCAAATTTGGATGGGCTATTCACAGAAAATAGCTCATTATTGGATTGGACAGTTTATGTCCAACGGGATGTAATAATTGTAGCAACATAATTAACACAGTAGCAAATCGAACTAGGAATTATTAATTTTGGTGTCGGACGAAATAAGTTTCCTTATATAAAGTCGCTAAGATTATCCAATTCCGTCAGAATCACAGTATTGGACAGAAATTAAATAAAAAATAATCAGTGTGGCATTTGCTTACTTCCTATTCACCGTTTTATCGGAGTTTCGGAAGAACCAGTTCAAATTGTGTAATCATTGCTAATATGGTTCGTTATTCATGACAAATTTTACATGGACCAAACACCAATCCTAGATTTTTCAAAATGAAATATGATAGGATTACGAAAAACATATTCTCTTCTCATAAAAATTATCATTCAAAGATCTTTAGCTCCTGACTCAAGTCAAATGATAAATTCTAAAAGAAAAATTGTGTTGTGTTGGGGTTGATTAAGTTACCTCCCTTGCAACAGTTACCACTTCATACAATGGTTTTCTGTATTGCTCTCTCTATACATATCCATCTCTTCTCCACCTCTCTCTCTCTCCGGGCCATCTCTCTCTCTTTCTCTCTCTCTCCCCCCCTCTCTCTCAATATATATATATATATATATATATATATATATATATATATATATATATATATATATATATATATATATATTATTCGCCTAGTTGTTTCAATTGGGCCTTTCACCTTATGAGGTCCAGATGCTTTCCAATCGATTTATCCCCTTCTCCCTCTCTCTCTCTCTCTCTTTTTCTCAATATATATAAATATATATATATAAATATATATATATATATATATATGTATATATATATATATATATATATTAGAAACTGTTTCGCATTATTTATATCCATCTTTCCAACTGTATCAGTCGATAAATTACCAATTTATCTGTGTCATGCTGTTCTAGGTTAAAAGTACCTGATTTGCATTGCACATGAAATATTGACATTAACATGTCTGGAATATTTTCGACAGGTGATGTCTATTTCTGTTATGAACAAGAACTACAGCTACTAAATGGCAAATCAATGTTTGTTTTTACTTTATTTTCTTCCTGTTCAAAATGCCTCCAGTCTGCAACAATTCTCAGCTAAAAAATCTGGTTTTTGAACGCAGGAACAATCCAATTCTTTGCTCGTGCTTTCCTGTGACAATGACATGGAGGATTCATTTGTGGTTTATATATGGCTACAATGGTCAAAATAGAAGAATTCAAATGTTGCTAGAGTCGTTTGAGGGTGTGTTAGTAAAAGGTTCAACTTCCAAAAAAATGACACTAGGCTTTTGTATGAATATCAGAATTTGCCGTGATAATATGTCACGTGTATTTGCATAAATATAGCTTGTCTGGACGATTTTTTCATTAATAACGTAATATAATAATCATATCATGTTTTATGCTGCATTTAACTTGATTATCAAAACTCCATAAGTATATCATATCGTTTTTAAGGGGCAGAAAATTGTCTTCATCATAAAACCAACATAAGTGTATTCCCTTTCTCCGTCATTATTCTCTCTCTACTTCTCTCTGTCTCACTCTCTCTCTCAGTGTCACACACACACAGACATACACACATGCACGCACACACATATGTGTATGTATATATATTTATATATGAATACATATATATATATATATATATATATATATATATATATATATATATATATATATATATATATGCAATATAACATGATACAATATCTAATGCGCCATAGCTTTATTTCCTAGAATGCTCGATACACTTGATATTAGAGATGCCAAAAGTATTTCCTGCTAATTCAGAATGTATAAGTATCAGAATGCAAAGTATCAACACTACATACCGTAGAAAAACATCACCTTGTATGACCAACCACTGAACAAAACAAAATGAAAAAAAATAAAACAGATGGATAATTAGGCTAAAAGGAAGAACTTACAACTCGAAAAAATAGACGACCCACAAAAAAGTCCTAAAAAGGGATCTAAATATATATCGGATCGTTCGCATGAAAAAGCTCAAACGGGGCAGAAACATCAACGTGTTTGTGTAGCGAATCCTCTACACCTTATATATATATATATATATATATATATATATATATATAGAGAGAGAGAGAGAGAGAGAGAGAGAGAGAGAGAGAGGGACAAAATCATGAAAAGGTGGCAATAGGCAATTAGTCAAAATAATGACATAGACACTTTAAAATTGATTTTGATTCACGTATTCCATCTTGAGTTTAGTTTGATATTCAAGAGTTATGAAGCATAAACAAGAAAGTTCTGTGCAACATAATGCTTTTGGTGTTTTATAAAAGGGGTACAATTGTAAAATTACTCAATTATTGCCTCAAACTGACTAAAAGATTGACCTTAAAAGTCAGGACCCTGCTATATGCACAGGAGAGAATCATACTTATCATCACATGGAGAGAGTGCAAGACATCACAATATACTAAACCAAAAATAGGAGTCACGGATATCAGAAAATTCATCAGAAAACTTACATGGCAAGGGGCTGGTAATGGAAATGTCACAACGCGGATCCCAAAAATTATATGCAAAACTGTGGTCGGCAGAAGACAAGATATGCGTAACAAGTTTGACAAGTTTAGAAATTTCTGGTTCCGTGATGCCCATGATGAAGATGTCTGACGTATCTTTGGCAAAGTCTGATGAGCAGTCCTAAAAAGAAGATAGTGACGGTGATGATGGTGATGATTCCAAAACGATGACAGCGTCCTACTGATCACTACAAATTCCTGGCTTAGCGGTCAAAAAAGCAAAACATAAATATTTAATATTGTGTATAGTTTCGAGACAAGTCAGTAACAACAGTTTTTTTGCACTTGGAAAAAGTCCCTATAATCGACAGGGATCAACTCTGGAAAATTAGTAATCTCAAACACACATTGATACGTTGGCTAAGTCTATGGGTAATATACCAGTGTAGAAGACAGTTTGATGTGGTTTTTGCCGCTCAAAAGGCTCATGGTTTGAACGTCTCTGCCTAACACAATAATGCGTTACAAACATCTGCAAATTACGTTACAAGCGTTGTTGTTTATTGTTTTTTAGTTTCATTTGCAACAGGAAAAAAAGTTCCTCAGTTTATATACATATCGTACCCCTGAAGACGATTGTAAATTAGATCGACTGGAAAGTTTTCTCTTTCAAGTGCCGAGTCACTGATCTGCGATAAAATCTTCCAGGGGGAATAGTAGAGGCACCGAACCTGGACACATTCAAAAACAACCTACACATACAATGGGAGTGAAATGAAATTATTTACGACCCAGATCTCAATCTCTATGCAATATTATCTGATCACCAAATAAGATACGAAGTGATCAACATATGTTAAAACAAAGTACAAATGGACACCACTCTGACCTTATCCCACATTATTATTATTATTATTATTATTATTATTATTATTATTATTATTATTATTATTATTATTATTATTATTATTATTATTATTATTATTATTATCATTATTATTATTATTATTATTATTTGGAATCTCACACCAGTTGCCTGGTGGTAACCGCTGGAGTTTGAGTGACAGCAAGTCTCCTCAAGTCTCCAGCCCTCCTCTCCTAGTACTCATAGGTCGCAGTAATTCTGCGATTTACAGTTTCACACCGGTTGCCCAGTGGTTATCGCTGAAGGCTGAGTGACAATAAGTCTCCTCAGGTCTTCAGCTAACGTCTCCTCTCTCTTTCGCATATCATGACAGAGCTACGATTCGTTGCAGTCCTTATATCTCTAGCACCTTCCTCAGTATCCGTCCAGTGCCCAGCAGTGCTGTGGTCTGTACGGTCTCTATCCTCCCCCTAATCCTGATCTCCTCCAGTCTCTCCCTCAGCGTTTTGGGGACAGTTCCTAGTGCTCCCACTATGACCGGTACTACCCTGGTTTTCATGTTCCACATTTTCTTCAACTCCCTTGCTAGGTCCTGGTATTTTTCCCTTTTTTCACCCTCCTTCTTTTTTACTCTATGGTCTGCAGGCACAGCAACGTCTATTATTTGGCAGGCCTTCCTTTTTTTGTCTACTATTACTAAGTCCGGCCTTCTTGCCTGGATGAGGTGGTCAGTTTGGATGTCAAAGTCCCACAGTAGTTTGTGGTTGTCATTCTCCAAAACTGCCTCTGGCTTGTGCTGATACCACTTTTCCCCATGGTTGAATCCCATTTGTTTACTTAGTTCCCAGTGTATCATCGTTGCTACTCTATCGTGTCTATGCTTATACTCCTTCTGGGCGAGTTGACTACATTCACTAGTTATGTGGTTTACTGTCTCTTTCACCGCACATGCAGCATTTGCTGTTTGTCTGTGTTCTGTCGATTTTTGCTTTTATGTAGTTTGTCCTTATGCTTTTGTTTTGGGCTGCCATGATGAGCGATTCTGTTTCTCTCTTAAGGTTTCCCTTTCGTAACCACGTCCATGATTTCTCGTCTGCTATATCTTTTATCTGTCTTTTAAATTTGCCGTACAATTTTTTCCCTTCCCACTTTTCTTTTCTAGTTTGCTGTACCGTTCCATTGCTTTCTACTTTGTTTGTTGCAGTATCCCTCGCGCTCTTTATGATTTCTTCACTATTTGTTTGCACATATCTATCTAGGACTACTTTAGCTCTCTGGACACAATCTTCTATGCTGATGAGCCCCCTACCACCTTCTTTTCTCTTAACGTATAGTATATCTGTATCATCCCTAGGATGTAATGCTTTATGCATCGTCATAAGTTTCCTTGTTCGCCTATCCATTGATTGGAGCTCTTCCTTTGTCCATCCTAGGAATGGTCCTGTATACCTAACTACTGACACAGCCCAGGTGTTCATTCCTTTTATTAGATTTCTGCTATCTAATTTGGTTTCTAATATTTTCCTTATCCTTCTAAGGTATTCCCTCTTAATCTTCTCCTTCATCTCTTCCCGTTTTATCGTGTCACATTCAAGGACACCTAGGTACTTGTATCGGTCTTGTGCAGTCAATGCCCTAATCTTGTTGTTGTCCGGAAGTTCAATTCCCTCAGTCATTGAAAGCCTTCCTTTGTGCATCACCATGATTGCGCATTTTTCTATCCCAAACTCCATTCCTATGTCCTCACTATATTCCCTTACTTCGTTGAACAGAGTCTCAAGCTCTCCCCTGTTTTTCGCAAACAATTCAATATCGTCCATGTACATTAAGTGGTTGACCTTTCCTTTTGTTTTAGAGAAGTGGTATCCTTTGCTGTTTTTCAGAATTCTGTTAAGCGGTATCATTGTTAGAACAAATAATAGTGGGGACAACGAGTCTCCTTGGAAGATCCCCCTTTTTATCCCTACCTCGGCTAGTTTGTCCCCTGCGGCTGTCAAATCTACTTTCCAGTCTTTCATTGAATTACCAATAAATTTAACCACCGGTTCACTAATTTTGAACATTCTAAGGCATTCGAGTATCCAGCTATGTGGAATCATATCGTATGCCTTTTTGTAATCTATCCATCCCATTGCGATATTCTTTCTCCTTTTCCTTACTTCTTTTAAGATCATCTGGTCTATGTAGAGTAAATCGTTTGCCCCTTTGGTTCCTATCCTACACCCTTTCTGTTCTTCTGGTAGTAGCCCCCTTCTATCCATTGACATGTATATTCTCTCTGCTATTTGCCCGGTCAGGATTTTCCACATAAGTGGTAGGCAAGTGATTGGTCTATAGTTGCTTGCTATGTTCCCCTTCCCCGGGTCTTTTTGGATGAGGGTGGTTCTGCCTTTAGTCATCCATTCTGGTGCTTTGCCTTCATTCAGACAATTTTGGAGTAGGTGAGTGAGTCTGCCGTATTATTATTATTATTATTATTATTATTATTATTATTATTATTATTATTATTATTATTATTATTTACAGTATTTCACACCAGTTGCTTGGTGGTTACTTTCCTTATGTAGGCGGCACCTGCTGTTAGTCTGTTTTCAGTCAATTTTTGTTTTGATATTGTTTGTTTTGATGAATTTGTTTCAACTTTAGAATAATAACATAACTGTAAAGATAGAGAATGCTAAACTTGGCAAGTTGGACCATTACATCTACCAAGGACAACGTATCTCAATGAGACCCTCAAAAGAGGAGAAAATCAAGTGAAAAATCACTTTGGAATGCCAAGCCCTTGGCAGAACAAGCTCAGCTTTCAAAAATCAGACGATCCTAATAATCCTGAAAAGCAGAGTATACAACAAATGCTTTTGCCCGATAGTCCCTAATGGAAGTGAGACATGGAGCCTAGCCAAGAGACAGACCTACAAAGTGAGAAGCATGCAGCGTGTGTATAAGAGAATCATGCTCAACCTTACATGGAGAGATCACAAGACAGCACAGTACATAAGGAAGGAAAAAAGAGTCTGAAACATCATAAAAAAACTATTAAAAGAACTAAAATGGCAATACACAGGCCATGTTGCAGGAATGAAAGACAACTGATGGACATCACGACTCACAACATGGATCCCCAGAGATCACATTAGAAACTGAGGCCGACAGAACACAAGGTACAGAGATGAACTAGACAAATTCAAGAAATACTGGCTCCGTGACACCCATAATAGAGAATTGTTGCAAATCCTGGGGAAGGTCTCTGTCCAACGACGGACGTTAAAAGACTGATGACAACGATAATGATGATGTATTGAGTTGCCATGATGAGCAATTCTGTTTCTTTCTTGATATTTCCATTTTGTAGCCATATCCATGATCTTCTTTGCCACATCCTGCATCTGTTTCTTTGAATTCTTAGAATAATCTTTTCTATTCCCATTTTTCTTTCCTTGTTTGCTGTGCTGCTCCATTGTTTTCTACTTTTTTGTTGTTCGTTGCGCTACTTTGGGCACTTTTTATGATGTCTTCACTGTTTGCACATACTTTATAAGACCTGCTTTGGCCCTGTGGACACAATACTCTATGCTGATGACCCCTCGGCCTCCTTCTTTTCACTTTGCGTACAGTCTATCTGTGTCATCTTTGGGGTGTAAGGCTTCGTGCATAGTCATAAGATTCCATGTTCCTGATGTTCAATTTAGTCTTAGATATTTTCTTTATCTTCCTGAAGTATTATTATTATTGTTATTATTATTATTATTATTATTATTATTATTATTTGGAATCTCTCACCAGTTGCCTGGAGGTAACCGCTGGAGTTTGAGTGACAGCAAGTCTCCTCAAGTCTCCAGCCCTCCTCTCCCAGTACTCATAGGTCGCAGTAATTCTGCGATTTACAGTTTCACACTGGTTGTCCAGTGGTCATTGCTGAAGACTGAGTGACAATAAGTCTCCTCAGGTCTTCAGCCAACATCTCTTCTCTCTTTCGCCTATCATGCCAGTGCTTCGGTTTACATTTCCAGTTTCATTTCCCTTCCTCTGTTGAGTCACTGTTAACATTTAACATTGCAGTCTTTATATTTCTAGCACTTCCCTCAGTATCTGCGCAGTTCCTAGCAGTGCTGTGGTCTGTACAGTATCAATCCTTCCCCTCAGCCCGATTTCCTCCGGTCTCACCCCCGGTGTCTTTGGGACAGTTTACCCTGGTTTTCATGTTCCACATCTTCCTTAACTCTCTTGCTAGGTCCTGTTATTTTTCCCGTTTTTCACTCTCCTTCCTCTTTACTCTATGGCCTGCAGGTACAGCCACGTTTACTTCTACTACTACTATTATTATTATTACTATTATTTTTACTATTATCATTATTAATATTATTATTCATATTATCATTAAAATTTCTATTACTATTACTATTGCTATTACTATTACTATTATTATTATCATTATTATTATTATTATTATTATTATTATTATTATTATTTCATAATGATAGGACAAATACTAATAATAATGATAATGACACCAACTGATGCCACTGGCCTAACAGACGACACACACAGACACATGCACACACTCACAAATGGTGGTGGAGGTACGAACCGAAGTGCTGATATGATGGATGAGAGAGAGAGATGAAAGAAGGGCTGGAGACCCAGGGAGATTTAGGGTGATTCAACTCTCAGAATGATACACCGGGCAACTGTTATGAATCTGTTTGAATCTGCGAATCACAGCTCTCTGTGGACTGTGAGAGTGTTGAGAGGACAAATAATAATAATAATAATAATAATAATAATAATAATAATAGTACAACCAAACCATTTTACCGCAAAAAACGGGGCACAGATCCAAGACCTGTGTGTCGTAACCGGCAGGTGTTCCCTTGTTAGCCACCAGGAGGGACCCGGTCGTCATCCTGTGACTGCTGGCCAAAATCTCGGCTCGTGTACCCTTAATGGCCTTCAGGAGGGACACAGTCGTCACACAGCTACTGTTGGCCAAAACTCGTATACCACTAGCGATATCCAGGGGAAGCGCAGTCCTCATGGGGCGACTGCTATAAAGAACAAGAGAAAGAGATGGACAAGGGAAGAGAATAGACTAGTTATGTACTGTTACTATAAAAGCAAGCCTTCAGTGCGATCTTATAGGGAGCGTATGCTCCAAATATGGAGGGAAAAATCTGCTGTGGAAGTATCGAACCAACGCCTTGCTGACCAAGTAAAGCAAATTCAAAAGAAGAAATGGTTGTCTGAGACTGAACTACTAGAGATTCGCATTAATGTAGAGAGAGATTCAGGTGACACACCTGAAAAATGCCCCCCCCAGCACAACTAGTACCAATAACAAAACTAGAATAATCCCCCATGAGACCCCCACAGTAAGCTACGCACCAGAGGGTGATGACGAGGCACCAACGGAAGAAGAGAAAAGCAAAATACAAGCTTTGAAAGAGATCATGCGAGGAGAGAAAACAACACTCCCCTCCCTAAGAGACAAAGACAGAAAGAAAGTCGGAGAAGTGACCGAACAGGTCAACTGCCTCTTACAGCACATAGAAACAGACACCCTCCTAGAACTCAACAACCTAATTTATGCAGGGGCGAAAATGGTAGCACAAAGCTTCACAACACAAGATAGGAACCTGGGTACTAATAGGGAAGGGAAACCCAACTGGGAGAGAAGGTTACAAAGGCAGATCTCCCAACTACAGAGAGACGAAGTACTGCTTAGAAATACACCACACACAGACAGACCACGAGTAAGACTTTATAACAAATATAAGGTAGCGCAAAAAGGCATCGCAACTGTAGTCGAAGAGTTACACCAGAAAAGACTAGCTAAAGAGGCAAGACTAAAAAGATACAGACTAAGATCGGCCCAATACACACAAAACCGCACATTCCAAAACAATGAGAAAAAGTTTTACCAAGATTTAAATGGGGAAAGAAGGCAGGACATAAAACCAGATGCCACAGAGGCCAAGAACTATTGGAATAGCATATGGGGGCACCCAAAAAGACACAATGTAACACCGCAATGGTTAGGAAACATGAGAAAAGAACTAGAAAATATAGACAAGGGAGAACCAATAGTACTGAATGAAACCACATTGAAACATACTCTTAGGAAAGTAGCCAACTGGAAAACACCGGGTCCCGACGGGATCCATGGGTATTGGTTCAAAAAGTTCACCACGTTACACGGCAGACTCACCCACCTACTCCAAAATTGTCTAAATGAAGGCAAAGCACCAGAATGGATGACTAAAGGCAGAACCACCCTCATCCAAAAAGACCTGGGGAAGGGGAACATAGCAAGCAACTATAGACCAATCACTTGCCTACCACTTATGTGGAAAATCCTGACCGGGCAAATAGCAGAGAGAATATACATGTCAATGGATAGAAGGGGGCTACTACCAGAAGAACAGAAAGGGTGTAGGATAGGAACCAAAGGGGCAAACGATTTACTCTACATAGACCAGATGATCTTAAAAGAAGTAAGGAAAAGGAGAAAGAATATCGCAATGGGATGGATAGATTACAAAAAGGCATACGATATGATTCCACATAGCTGGATACTCGAATGCCTTAGAATGTTCAAAATTAGTGAACCGGTGGTTAAATTTATTGGTAATTCAATGAAAGACTGGAAAGTAGATTTGACAGCCGCAGGGGACAAACTAGCCGAGGTAGGGATAAAAAGGGGGATCTTCCAAGGAGACTCGTTGTCCCCACTATTATTTGTTCTAACAATGATACCGCTTAACAGAATCCTGAGAAACAGCAAAGGATACCACTTCTCTAAAACAAAAGGAAAGGTCAACCACTTGATGTACATGGACGATATTAAATTGTTTGCAAAAAACAGGGGAGAGCTTGAGACTCTGTTCAACGAAGTAAGGGAATATAGTGAGGACATAGGAATGGAGTTTGGGATAGAAAAATGCGCAATCATGGTGATGCATAAAGGAAGGCTTTCAATGACTGAGGGAATTGAACTTCCGGACAACAACAAGATTAGGGCATTAACTGCACAAGACCGATACAAGTACCTAGGTGTCCTTGAATGTGACACGATAAAACGGGAAGAGATGAAGGAGAAAATTAAGAGGGAATACCTTAGAAGGATAAGGAAAATATTAGAAACCAAATTAGATAGCAGAAATCTAATAAAAGGAATGAACACCTGGGCTGTGTCAGTAGTTAGGTATACAGGACCATTCCTAGGATGGACAAAGGAAGAGCTCCAATCAATGGATAGGCGAACAAGGAAACTTATGACGATGCATAAAGCATTACATCCTAGGGATGATACAGATAGGCTATACGTTAAGAGAAAAGAAGGTGGTAGGGGGCTCATCAGCATAGAAGATTGTGTCCAGAGAGCTAAAGTAGTCCTAGATAGATATGTGCAAACAAATAGTGAAGAAATCATAAAGAGCGCGAGGGATAGTGCGACAAACAATAAAGTAGAAAGCAATGGAACGGTACAGCAAACTAGAAAAGAAAAGTGGGAAGGGAAAAAATTGTACGGCGAGTTTAAAAGACAGATAAAAGATATAGCAGACGAGAAATCATGGACGTGGTTACGAAAGGGAAACCTTAAGAGAGAAACAGAATCGCTCATCATGGCAGCCCAAAACAAAAGCATAAGGACAAACTACATAAAAGCAAAAATCGATAGAACACAGACAAACAGCAAATGCCGCATGTGCGGTGAAAGAGATGAGACAGTAAACCACATAACTAGTGAATGTAGCCAACTCGCCCAGAAGGAGTATAAGCATAGACACGATAGAGTAGCAACGATGATACACTGGGAACTAAGTAAACAAATGGGATTCAACCATGGGGAAAAGTGGTATCAGCGCAAGCCAGAGGCAATTTTGGAGAATGACAACCACAAACTACTGTGGGACTTCGACATCCAAACTGACCACCTCATCCAGGCAAGAAGGCCGGACTTAGTAATAGTAGACAAAAAAAGGAGGGCCTGCCAAATAGTAGACGTTGCTGTACCTGCAGACCATAGAGTAAAGAAGAAGGAGGGTGAGAAAAGGGAAAAATACCAGGACCTAGCAAGGGAGTTAAAGAAAATGTGGAACATGAAAACCAGGGTAGTACCGGTCATAGTGGGAGCACTAAGAACTGTCCCCAAAACGCTGAGGGAGAGACTGGAGGAGATCGGGATTAGGGGGAGGATAGAGACCGTACAGACCACAGCACTGCTGGGCACTGGACGGATACTGAGGAAGGTGCTAGAGATATAAGGACTGCAACGAATCGTAGCTCTGTCATGATATGCGAAAGAGAGAGGAGACGTTAGCTGAAGACCTGAGGAGACTTATTGTCACTCAGCCTTCAGCGATAACCACTGGGCAACCGGTGTGAAACTGTAAATCGCAAAATTACTGCCACCTATGAGTACTAGGAGAGGAGGGCTGGAGACTTGAGGAGACTTGCTGTCACTCAAACTCCAGCGGTTACCACCAGGCAACTGGTGTGAGATTCCTAATAATAATAGTAATAGTAATAATAATAATAATAATAATAATAATAATAATAATAATAATAATAATAATAATAATAATAATAACAATGATAGTAGTAATGACAATAATAATAATAGTAATGATAATTTTGATAAATGACACACTTTACTTGTAAGCTTATTATTCTTTCCATCAGATTGTCCTGTTTGTGTGTCTTCTTTTGCCATGACCTCGTCATCTCAGAACGTAAACAATACTTCAGTCTAAGGGAGAAAAATCTATATTAGTTTAACTGGAATACTTAAATAATACTAGGTTTGATCGTTTCTAATCTGTAGATATAAATGTCATATGTCTGCCTGAGGACATTGATGTACCGATTACCGAGATATCATTCTTGTTGAATAAAAGAAAAGCATATCATGAGACAAACTGTTTTCTGATGCATCAGCAACGAGCCAGCGTATTTCTAATTTTTTGACGTACTTCCCATTTAGTCTTGAGGTAGAATGAATAGCAACCTCATTGGTGAACAAGACCTCCATTCATTTTTTCCATTGCCTGCAGCTAGGCCAGTCATAGGGTCCAGTGGAGACAGAGGAGCGGGTTTTTGTATATCATTACTGGACAAGACGTGGAGATCGGTTCCTTCCTCAAGAACATTACTGAGATCGACACCAGAGTCTTTCAACACAACGCCTAGTTACTTATGCTGCGTATTCCGCAAAGGTCATCCATCCAGTTACTGACTGGGATCGACTTTGCTTAACTCCGGTGATGGTAAGAGAATCGGTGTGCCCAACGCGATTCGGTCGTAACTAGAGGAATTTATGCAAGAGAGACAACTTAGTTGCACAAAGGTGTGTAATTAGAGGAGACGCCGAAAGAAGACCGCAGATTAGAAAAAGCGACTTCCGATGAATTAGGCACAAGACCCAGACATCAATAATGCGTATTGTAAGCTTTTGTAAAGCAGCCAATGGAAAACGTGCTGATGCACAAAATTCTTTCTTTCTTCGACCATTTAGGAAGTTAAATTGGAAAAAAATTGCCAAAAATTGGGGAAAGAATAAAATAAACAAAATAAATAAGCCCCCCCCCATTCCAATGTGAAAAAAATGCCCCGGAAATACCATTGTGTCACAGCTTTCCATTCAGGGAACAAAAAGAATAAAAGATATTTTTCGAAGCTAAACTATTAATCTTTTCATTTGGAGAGTTTTTTTAATATTTTTATTTCTACATTTATTCTTCTTTGAATTTCGTTTTACTTTTCAAAGAACTTGTTTCGTTTTTGGCATTCTATTCTTTATTTATTTTCTTTTTTCATCTTTGCTAAAAATCCGTTTTATTTTATATTACTTTCTGGGGGTAAAGGGGACTTCGTCTTGTAATTTGACGATTTCAGTTTCAACTTTCTTTTATTCATTTCAAAAGTGGTTTTATTTCCAATTATTTATGTCTTTTCTTTTTTTTTTCATGCTAAAAATCATACTGTTTATTTTTCTGAT